>JAGVSQ010002146.1:0-25839 GCA_022683975.1 Rhyacophila evoluta | reverse complement strand
TACAATAATTGGATATTGAAAACATTGGTTGTGACTCCGATCGCGTTGTATCGGATCAAATATATAGTTCAGCTGAAATTCAGTCATATATGTAACCATATGAATGTACTCACAAACGTAACGAACGCATCATGTTTGGATGACCGCATTTCATTTATATTAAATTATTTAAATTTATTCGAAATAAGTCTGCCAGATGTACAAATATAAATTAATTTCTCTCATATTACAGACACAACAAAATACATAATATACACACGATACATATTTTAAATATATGCACATACATATTTTATATACCCAAGATTATATTTGAACAGTTTGAGCGACAACTCACTGTTTAAGTGTGTATTACAATACAAAACATCAAATAACTAAGTAAATTTATACATATTCATCTTTATTTACATAACATTGAATGCCAGTGGCGTAGCTATCGAGGAGCGATTGGAGCGAACTGCTGCAAGATTTTCTAGGAAGTAAAAATTTCAAGGTGGCGTGAGTGGTTAAATAAATTATTTAAATATGTCCAGGGCGCTAAAAATATAGGTACGTCACTGTTGAGTGTACAATACCATGTTATAAATATTGTGTATTGCTATGTATACATGGTACATATACACTCGCTTTTATGCAGAGCGAATATTTTTTAAATGAATTTTTACTTGTTCGTATGGTTATTTACAAATCTTCTATACTAGAAAACACCCTTTTCCGTCGTCCCAACAATGTCATTTACAGCTCTGACGTCTTCCAGACGCGCCATCGCAGGACGGAAGCGAGGTTTTATGATGCTGTCTATCACTCGGTTGATGATAACATTAGAAATATTTTTCTCTTGCGAATTATTTTTGTTTTGATAGAATAGACCGAGTTTGTAACTATTGTTTTCTTTAAATGTATATTTCTTTTTCTAGGTCACTATAAAATTTATTAACACGTTAATTTTTTTTTGCATTTTTAATAACATTCATACTTCATGTCATATATGTACATCTCTCCAGATATCATTCAACATTGCTCGTATACAGCCCAAAAATACCAGACGGTGAAACCTGTCTAAAAAATAATAATAACCCATATCGATGTTTGCAAAAATAAGTGTACGAGTAACAAGACAAGTAACCAAATAAAAATCACTTAACAATATTTCAATATAAAGAATAAAGAGTGACGAAATCGCTTCGTGATTAAATTTATTGCATTATTCAATAAATTAAATTCATAAAAATTAAAACGTTAATTATACTTTTGAATTCAATTTTAATTTAATGATTTGATTTTCATTTTTTGCATTTCAATTTGATTTGATAAAAACGATTTGCCACTTAATGAATTTTCTTATCGACAAGAATCATGTGCGAAGTGGTTAGGGCAATGAGTGAGTTCTATTAGAGAATTAATATAATATTATAATATCACGAAATGGTGATTAATGAAAAATAGACCCATTAAAAATTATTAAGTGTGTTTTCCGAATTTATTTGCCTATATATTGGGCATTATTTTCCATGTAAAATTCAGCATGCTTATTCATATTTCTGCAAGCATTAGCATCAGGCTAGCACAAATAACTCCGTGTAAAATTGTTTACTCACAGCCGTGTTTGTTTTTGAAACAGTATTTTAAATAGCACGAACAAAGAAAGTAGCCAACAAATTAAGCGTCAGGGAAATTTATAAATTGTCAATTATTTGATTTAAAAAAATCTTTTTAGGGCCCAAATATTTTTTATTTCTATTTATAATAGAAAAAGTCGTCCATAATTTGAATCAGAATAAAAAAAAATAATGACATTAAAACGTATATGGAGATTTTTATCTCAATCTACAAACGTTGTTCACAAACACTCTTCTTTTCTCTTTCTCATATACTCGTATAGATAATAATACTGTCGATAAGATAAGATAAGAAAATAAACAATATATCAATTGAATTGCAAGCTTTCGATTATTTGTTTTGTCGAAAATTGGTTGTGTATCTACACAGTGTGCTGTATAGTAAAAAAAAATGTATTAAATAAATTAAAATTTAACATAACGACCGCTTATTGCCAAGACCTCGTATCTCAAAATTTTACGAAAACCCTTTTAATGCCATGTATTAGCAAATAATTATGAAAGCTTACATGTGGTGATTGCTCGCAGCTGAAATATTCATCTCAACAGAGTTGCGAGCAATTGTCACATGAAAGGTTTAATTATTTGCTAATAAATAAAATATATTTTCGTAAAATTCTAAGATACGGTATCATGGCAGTAAGCGAACGATGCTATGAGAAATTCAACATTCATAACATATAAATAATAGTATATATATTTATATATATATATCGCTCGGTTAGCCTAGTTTGTAGCGTGCGCGACTAGCAATCTGGGGAATGCGGGTTCGATTACCCATCTAGTGGGATTTAAAAAATCTGAAAATGCAGAACTGGATGCCCATTGGGTTGTGTAATTGTCTGACAAACGATTCCCGTGAAAAATGATCTGTCAAGAAGTCTTCACATTGCGGAGATCCATATACTCCACTCTTGGAGTAGATTTCTTCACACTGTGTGTATCCATATGCTCCGCATTGGGAGCGAAACATGGTAAAAAAAATCTATCTTTATATTATACAGTATGTCGTCGCCAATATTGCAGGGACACGTATCTTATTTTTAATTAATATTAATATTTTTATAATGCGATAATTGCATGCGGATTATCAATAATGGGGGCTTATTGCTAATTCTATTATTTCAATCAAAGCTATCCGTACATTGTTTAAATAACAAACAACTTTCGATATTACAATAGGTAAACAAACATCCATTGAAATGATCCGTTTAAATTGATAAATATTCATAAATACGAGAGTTTTGCTTGTTACTATGTTCAAAGGCTCTCTATTTTAGCACACAAATTGTACCACAAAATGGAATACGAGCAGAAGCTTTAGCTTTTAAAAGCAATAGATTGTGAGCTTTCCATAGCTGGCTTTGTTTGAACGGAGTAACACACCGCGCACGTTTAGAAAGTATCTACACAACGAGTAACAAAGGTGGCTGATGTTACAATAAACTAGAAAACAGTATACGTGTGTTATTTTCCAGTTATGTTATCAGAGGATAATATTCTTAAGTAATTAAAAAATTATTTACCCAGTAATAATTTTTATCAATCAAATTCCGCAGCTATATTAATAAATTAGAGATACTTTTTATGAATTCAGAACATTATCGGACGTATGTCGTCCTAGTTTGTACAAAGGACTGAACAAAATATTGTTTAATATTGTTTATATTTATAAAAAAAACGTACTTGCTTCTTCCTTCAACGGATACTGAGTATCCACATCCGTTATGCGGACGTATACCGTGCGTAGCAAACGTGACACATTTTAAGTGTGAGAACAAAAAGTGAACCTAGCTTATCACGACTTACCTTGGTTGACATACTGACACACTTTACACACATGTGTTTTGAGCATTTATAACTTAACTAATTGAATAAATAAATTTCTTCGTATACCACCCTCGAACATATTGCAATGAGTATTGATTGGATAAATAAAGGTGTCAATTCGAGTTGTACGCCAAACAATTTAATTAAATTTGTACTCAAATGTTTTGTTAATATTATTATTGGCAATGTTTTTTTTTATTCGTGGACACCCTGTATATGCATAAACACTTCTAGAAAATACATATATATAACACTGTGCTATCCAGTCAAACTTTGCATCACGGAAACGCCCTAGGATGGCTTTGTGTCGCGTCTCTTAAGTAACGGATTGTCAAGTAATGACAATTCCTCTAAATGCATTTACATTTCCAAAATTAACAACACGTACAAAAGATATAATAACAGCTTATTACTGAATTAATATTCGACAATCTTCAAGTTTAACATGTTAAATATGTTATACAAGTTTAAAATCTTCTTACATTAAGCACCGTTAGTAGATTTTATTCATAACATTACAAACTTGATATACATAATAAATAGAGTATAATAAGCAGATTAAAGTCATATAAAATAATAAATAATATAAACATTTAAATCTATCTATTAAGATTTAATGATAACGTTACAGTCCGCAATGTTTTGCGTTGAAGTTCGCATGCCACAATTACATAATTAAAACTGTACCAAAATTAATATGTGAATATGCATCTGTCGCGAAAATTTAAACATGTAAAACATTTTAATGACATTTTTTCAAGTTAAATTATTTTTTTCACGTAAAAACGTGTGGACGTACCCACAGGAAAATTTTCATATCACGCGAAAGAACGGCTGTAATGTGTAATTGTTTCGTTTAGTGGTATATTATTATCTACATTATTAAAAATATACAGAATATAATTATTTAACAATAAGACCAACACACTTTTTGAGATCATAAAACTGTTTCACATATTAATATACGATATCGGCCATAGAAAGGAAAAATAACGTAACACGCAGAACAAATTTTACAGGAGGCACATAGCACGAATGATTTTGGGCCAATTTGGACTCGAAAGCTAAATTACGATACTAATTTGGCATTTGCGGTTTATATCCTTTTGATGAAACGTGTATTAATTTGTATATATTGTGATTACTGTGTAAAAACTGAGGGTGTCCTTTTTCCTTTCTACGGTCGATATTAATAATAATTTCATAATATATGTTCATATTTAGGTTAGTTTCATTTGAAGCCGCTATTCAAAAGTTATTTATCCGAATGTGTAATTTGACTGTTAAATGACATTCAACGTTCAATTATAAAATGTAATTTTATTTAATATTATTTTCTCCATTTCAATAATTTCAAAAGGAATTTCAAATTCAATTTATTTGAATTGTTTACTTTATGTGTTTTGAGTCGTAAATAAATGACTTCTGAATGTGGATAACATTATGTCTATATCCGTATAGAGTGGCGTACCAAAATCACGGCATCGATGGCGGAAGCGATTCAGTATGTCTCCAGTCATCATCATGCGACTGAAATAAACAAAGCAACTCGCCCACGTGTTGCTCAAACAGGAATCATTCATTTTTATTAACATGAATGAAATTCCACAAATGTGAAATAACAGCGCTATTCGCCGACACGTCAAACTGTTCTTCTGAACAAATTCTCGTTTAATAAATTATTACATGTATTTCTAGAACGGCAGTCCAACATAAAACCGATTTTTTAAAACTTGTTCCTAAGGCCGCCCCCGGAAAATGCGTTGATTGAATGAACAAACAGTTACTATAATGAAATGACGCTCATTTGACATGTTTGTATGCTGATTAAATTGATCAACTATTTACTAATCGGGTGATATTAATCCATAGCCGACTCGTCGAAGTGTGCAGATTGTGCATCGCCTGGATATTATGGGCGCTATTTAAAAGCTGTAGTATTTTCTACGTGAAAGGCGCCTCCTGCCCACAATTAATTTAAACTATATCGGATAAAGAAAATATATTCTACATTACAACATATTCATAGAATGTCTAGTTTTAATAGCATCTAGTGAATAATTACAGTATATAATTTGACAACAGTAGCTTCTCTTGATTATCTGTCACGATAAGCGACTTTATTAAAAATATACGAAAAGTTAATATATTAAAAATGTATAAATTCAGCATAACTGCATCGCTACAAGCAGATTAAAAACACGTAGTAGGTTCGTTCATCAATTTCATAAAGTGCATGTTTTGGCAACTGAAGTCAGAGGTTGAAATCCCGTGAATGTATAATGTAAACAGAACTAGATGTTCAATGATCATGATTATTCCTCTTTGCCCTGTAAAGGTTCATATTATTCTTATTATCTAAAGTAGATATGGTTATAAACAACCTTTTTGTAATAATTCTATTTGCTTTCATTAGATGAGAATATTTTTAAAAAACCACCAATCGTCCAGCAATGTTTCGAAAATCAGCTATTTTTCTATATTATGAATAGAAACAGAATGAAGGAATAAAACACAGTTAAATGAGCAATGTTTGATACTTTTGTGCTAAATTTAATTTTACCACGTCCGCTCCGAAATTGCTCCATGCATATGCATATATACAGAGTGATGGATCTTCGCGCTATATAAAATTTAAAATATTTTTTACTGGATAATGGTTTGAATATTTGGCTGAAAATCAATTCGATATCCAAAGCATAACGAATAAAAAACATAGTAATGAGATAATTATGAAATAAGATTTTGATTAAATTTGATCCATATATTTTTTGTAGATTTTTAATGACGTTCGTAAAATAAATTATTTATATTTTTATGATATTAAAATAGAGGAGTTTTCAAGGGTTTTCACAAGATTACGTACTTTTTTTACAGTTTAGATCAAAAGAATAGATAGCCTTTACCAATCTAAAGCACCTACAAATTACCACTTGATGCACTTTGTAACAGTTAGATACTTATTAGTGTGAGCATTTCCTCATATTTAAATCAGAACTGTAGTTTTCTACTTGCATTGAAACTGAGTTATCGAATTCTATTGAAATAAAATAGCTTTCACATTGAGGAAATCTATACACACCGAACACCTTTTTTACACGGTGGATACGTGCCACGAAATACCGAGTAAAAAAACTATCCTAAAATAATAATAATAATGTTGGATTTGGATTGGCTCCTTGTATAAAAATCAATGGATCATCACTTGAAATAGCCAAAGCTTGTATAATATTTCTTTTCAGATTTTCGGATTTACTGGATTTAAGCAAATATTTTTGGTGAAAAGTATCCGGTGTAATTCATTACTAGAATGGATATCTTCACATTGTAAATATCCGTATTATCCGTTTACAGAACGGACATTGTAAAAGAACACTTAAGTTATTGTTCAAGATATATTCGTATATGAAGGAAAAATTAATCACCAAGCGCCAACTGTTTCCATGTGGGGTCGAACTATTTATATTTTCGTTCAAATCACTCGATTTGTTTATGTGGTAGTATATTTAATTTAAATATTATGTAATATACGAGGCCATTTCAATTTTCACAATTCGTATCAATTTAATACTGCGCTGTCCATTTCTTTCGATTATTAGCAATTTTGCAGAGCTGCCACTATCTACATGAGGAGTTTTTGAGTAAGACGACTTGATAAGAGACAATTGAAAATAATTGGAGCTTCTTTATTGAAAGATTCGCACTTCCAACACAACTGGCTAACTATTATAGAGACAAGCGTCGGAACCAACTCACAATCTCCCCTTTTAATGTGATGATGGCATGGCGATGTCACCCGTTGAAGTGATACGAACGATGGACAACAGAAGAAAATAGGGCATTCTCTAATATAGAGTGTCCTGCTCATATAAATGTCCTGTTCAGGCATATTCCAAGTTGGAAAATATCGTTTGATATTACTGTGAGAATTTACTGTAGAAGAAATAAATCCAATTTAAGAAACTTAATTTTTGGTTACATAATTGAGGATTACCAGTTTTGACGTTTACTAAAAATCTGTCCAAACAACTTTACTTCTGCCTTCTATTCAGAATGTTTCGGAAATGTGACACTGTCTGGTCATATGATTAAGCTGTTATGGTATTAAAGTAAATATTTTATTCAGCCCTATCGGTGTATTATAATATTTGATAGTAACAGTAGATTTTTTTCATGGGAACGGATTCATTTTATTTTTATTTATATGGGAAAAAAATATTTGGTGTACATCCTGTTAGGTATAAGTCCAAGGATCCGGATCGGATAAAGGACATATACCAAGGTTCTACTGTTTATAATTATATTCGAAACTTAGGTAAGTATGGTAAAAATATACATCAATAACAGCCATATGCGACATCGTATTTTCAGAAACTTACAGACGATGTAAATAATGTAAAATGAATTATTTAGGTTTCTCATAAAAAAGCGATATGCTGAGATTATCAATAAATATCTACATTTTATATAATGAATTCAGATTTATTAGATTCAGATATAAATGTTTGTATATTCAGATTACATTGATTTGAAACTAGTTTCCTATTAACTACTTAAAATGTTGTATTTATTATACGTTATATGCAATAATAAAAACGAAAAATAATTTACCAATATTACAGGCAAATAGAATTATATTTACCAGTAATTCGGTAATAGGACTTAGCCATGTTTACCAGTAAATCAATTTACTGAAAGCCGGTAATACATGCACTACTTCAGACGCTAAATTCTTGAAAAAATCGTGTTGTTGTATGAACTCATTCTCACTCAGGCGAAAAGTTAAATTTTGCTATAATATATTTTTAAAATTAATATAAGGTACTAGCACTAATAAAATCCTTTATTCTTATTGAAGTTTAGTTGAAAATCTTAATTATATTTCCTATTTCAAAACCTAGATATCAATGTCAAAAATATTCACCGTAAATTAATTGATGTAAAAGATAAATATATAGTTTGATAAAATCGATGGGAATCAATTATGGTTTTGTTTCCCATAGTGTGGATACATTATGGTCACGTGTCCCGTATTGTTTATTTATTATAAGTCGCTGACCGCAGAAATTTTAAGGAATCCCACACACTGCGAAAATAATACAATTTTGTACCAAAACGAACATTACTTCGTTGTTTATCAGATAAACATTGCGTGCTATCCGCAAATGCCTGCACAATACATATAATATTATAATGCAATATAATATACTATTTAATATTATACCATCGTATACTATTGGACGGATTTCGAATTGTTAAACACACATATTCAATGCGATTTGATCCTATGTGATGGAATTATAATTTAATTAATGATCGATTTACACTGTGGTGGTTATAAAGTGGTTGGATGCTACAATAATGATACATATTACCATAATCCCTTACATACACGGGTATCATCTAACTACGATGCTTGTCTGTTATGCTTTGATAGAATCTTATTCCACATTTGGTTCGTTGACTCTGTAATAATATATACATTATACAAGTGTAATGTATTGTTTCAAACATGTATGTTATGCACGAGAGAGTTTATCAATAAATTTAATACATGATATAGTTTATTGCGATCTCACAATTGTAATACTTTCGACTTAACGTAAGCCACAAGACGAAAACATCATATTCCATCTTAAGCACAAGAAATTTGGCTCAAGCGTAATACGATCGTTTAAAGGAAAAAGGACGTAACCCACATCGAACAAAATTTACATGAGGCACAAAAAAAGTTTGATAAATGATTTTTAGCCAAAGTCAAAACATTACATAGACACAACCTTGAAGTGCGTGAAGACTAATACTGGTATTTAATTTACTCAATATGATATTTATTTAATAAGTTATTTACGAAAAACTGAAAAATTTATTAGGTGAAAGCCTTTTTCCCGGTCGTTAATTTAACATGCCATTCTTTTTTCAAACTTGAAAGCTAAATTTAGACACTAATTTGGCATTTTCAGCTTATATTCTTTCGGTAAAACGTGTATAAAGTTAAATACATTCTAATTAACGAATAAAAGTTCTTTTGAAAAATTGTCGGTTACGTACTTTTTCCTTTCAACAGTCGATTTGTATACTTTTTTTCTCCCCACTTGGATAAATCGTCTTATTACAATATTAAAATTTGTACTATAATGTATAACTCTTTTTATTTGCAATCATTTCGGTGCAATAAAAAATCACACAGTATTAACGAAAAGACGTATATGTATTGTGTTTAAAATAAATAATGTTAATCGCTTATTCGACTTAATATTTAGTTGATATTCTTTTAAATCAGAATTTTTATCATAGTTTCCGATGAATATAATAATTGGAAACGAAGAGAATAATTTAATATATAATACACGCTATATAGGTGAATATCTTGATGTATCGGACGTGAATTTATCGTGCATCATTAATATTGCGACAGCTGGTTTTTGGCGAATCTCAATTATTATTGTTTGCCATAAAACGGTGCAATATTTTAAAAAGATATTTATGTTATTTTACGTGTTGCATATAATACAAATTATTAATCTAAATCGTTTATAATATAAAATAAACAACAAAGAGTTTACAATTTATGCAGACAAAACAAATAAGAAGAAAATCAATTGAAGATAAAAAGTATTGAAATTTACACACAAATACATTGAATGTAAAGACAGAATTTAAAATAGAGATGTAAAGTTATCTTTCGTGGAAACCAAGATTCAATGGCCAACCGGTCCAGCCGATTACATACTCCATATAAGAGCACCAGGTAAGTAGTGCTGTCTAAAATATGTAGGTATCTAAGTCAGCTGTGCGGGTGGTGCTGGGGTGTACTCGCGTAACTACGGCCCCAATCAATAACTTTGCGCGTGGGAGGAGATTGTGGTCAGGAGACGACCTTATACTGGGACACTCGGCAAATTACTACCCATTGTTTCTATGTGGATACATACCATATAATTTATATCACGTCAAAACGCCTAGTTTAGACCCACCCTATAAAATGATCATAAAAATGTAGTTTTTTATTTTCCGTAGTAAGGACACCCAGTGTGTATATTTATATGATCTCTCAAATTGTTTAGGATAGTAGGAACGTCTATTTGTTTTATAGCTTGTTTTGATACTATAACGAATTGATAAATTAAAAAGTCAAGCTCCTATTTACCAAAAATTTTTTAAATAATGTTTAAAGAAATCAGTATATATTTAAAATATCAAATATAGGATATAGAAGACGGTACTGGACAGCATGCGTTTTGTTGAAAATGTATATTTTAAATTCAAATTATTCAAAAATCTGCTTGCACCATTTTACCATGTCAAATTATATGAAATTAGTGGAAGAAATGAAAAAATAACCGCGGAAACAAAAAAGCGACATTCCAAGACATTGATCTTTCCACATGAAACGTAATCGACGTAGCCCAACACACATACTCAATATCATCCAATAAACGCACGCACATACTGGTCTTAAATTTAACACTTAATAATAAAGTGTTTCTGTCGATATTGATTATTGTTTTTATTTCGTATTGACAAATTATTAAAACCTTGCAATCAGTATATTTGACGAAATAAATAAAATATGAACAGTGGTTTTTCACTATCCATCACGAGGAGAGAAGTAAGAGTAAATACATCATCATGGTCGTATTGCATTGACTTCCGAAAGCAATCTCAAGTAGTCTTATTTATAATGCACCATTAAAAGACACCATGAACTGTCTCCTTTCTACTCCATTCAGTTAAATTTCTATACTTATAGTATACCTGCAATTATAGTATACATTTTTAGGCTTAAAAACATTATATATATATATATTGCTAATTTGTCTTCAAATGTTCACGATTGGCTCATTGTCACTGTATTTAATCCCATAATCCCATACGTTTTGAAAGATATTTTCTATCAATATTTCATCACTTCATCCAACATACGCATTGCTGTCGTATTAGAATTATGTAGATAATATTTAAAACACATTTATTGTGCGTTGAGTGCTGATGAGTGTTGATATTTAAATAAAAAATATGTATGGAAGTTAGTTTCATTTCCATGCAAATGGTGGGCAAAAGCCATTGATGACCGATGATGATACAATAATATTAAAATAACTAAATGCACGCATCGCCCCAAAAGTGTACGTGATAGAGTAACAGGTAAGAAGGTGGTTTTGCCGCCCATGAATTTCCAGTCCGCCCACGTGCGATGGCGCTGGTGCAGTCAGCAGTCGCCAGCTCGCCCCAACGGCCCTGCCAACTGCAGCTCGACTCGAGGCGGAACAGCGTCCCACACTTCACTCACTAACTTCTCCATAGATAACTTCCGCTTACTCTCAATCTGGGGCTGTACCCTCGAAGACATGACAGAAGATAAAACAAAGATATGTTTATATATTTATCACGTAGTTGTCCAAACACACGTTTATTCGAATTCCAATAACTGTACACATAACAACTTTCCATTAAAATAAACAGAAAAGCAAACGTGTGTCAGATCAAATCAATTATGCTACAGATGATTATTAAATACCAAATTATTGAAATAACAACTCAAAGCTTCGTATGGAAATTATAAACATACTTTTATTATATTCATATGTACTAGTATATATAGAAAAAACGGTTTCTTCTGAAAACAGAATATTATATTATAATTGTGTACTTAAAAAAAAATAAGAATAACGTAAAAGAAATTATTAGACATAACCCATCATAATTATAAAGTCTATTTACGGATCCAATTCATATGGACTTTTATGGCGATGATAAAGAGAATTATCATAAAGGAAGCTATTAAATAAATCAAATACGAATATTATGTGAAGAAGATAAACAAGAAAAATATTCCAAGAATAATTTATTTATTTTGATTTCTCAGTATAGTATGTATCATACCATAGACGGTTGGGTGAATATTTTAAATGCAACCCTCGTAAAAAAATATGTCAAGTCATCCACCACACATCTGAAAGTCCATCTGCAGTAGTGAAGGAAAGAAAGAAGATTTTATTTATAAATATTTAATTCAGGAGTCTTCCTAAGTCCTCATCAAATATGAGAAAAACAACCTTCACCACACACACCATCAACGATTTTAGGTGCAGTATAATTTTTAAGATTTTCAATACTATATAATTTCTCTTGGACTTAGTTGATTATTTATAATTCATAAGAGCACCAATTCTACCACTTTTTGTTTTAAAACGATGCCATTCTCATATATTACAGCCTCATTTATTTATTATTTGACGGATCTGCTGGTTAAATAAGTTTAAATATGTTATAGTTAAAACAAAATATGTATGTCTCGTTAAATAAGCATTGATTTTGATTATTTTTTTTGTTTTAATTGTGTGTATCCAAACTCAGGATCGACAGTTTTGAAACAACTGTTTAATCTTCTCAAACAACACGAGTGAGAAGGAAATAAAAATAAAGAAGTTTAGAGCACTATTTTATTTCACGAGTGCCTACCAAACCAACCTATACAATAATAATATAACAAACCAGTTTATGTGCACAGGGTTTCTATAAACGAATTAATCAACGTTTAAAAAATATTGTATACAAAACAAAAATTAATTTTTGTTAGAATGAGTTCCAAAATTTTTCATTTCATATTTTATTAAACGTATTAATACTAAGCGATTAATTCCGTTAGATTATTTTGTTGTATACGTATGTAAATAATACTGTACATAATCCGCTTAAGTCGAAACATACTATTATCAGATTATGAAACTATACAAGAGATTTTTTTGTGTTTTTGACAGAATTTTGCTTCCCATAATAATGACGTAGTGCTCAAATTAAATAATCGGTGTCATTAATAAATTACATGCTGTTCTGGTGGTTGATATGGTAAGCGAATTTTTGGGGCTGGCGAAGTCACAGGTTCGAATAATACTTGTAGAGCTGTTTAGAAATATTTTTAAAACGTATAACTAGATTTCCATCAGCTGACAACTAATAACCGCAAAAATTTAATATATCAAAATAATTCTTCAGATTGTGGAGATCCATTATTCAACATTTAAGGCGAACATGGACAAAAAAATACTGGAAGAGTTATATCGACTCTACCCATTGACGAAAAACTGATCATGATGCCATTTTATTCAGCTTTAATTTTTCTACAGAACGCACGAAATTTACAAAAAAATGAAATAAGTAAAATTACTCCCCCAAGTAATTTGTTGTTCTTGAACGTTTTACACAAAATGGAGTCGGCTGATATGTATGGTTCTTTTTAATAAATAATGTATTCAACTTGTAAATTAAATTATTTAGTTATCATTTAGCCTTCGAGCTTTCCATAATTAATGTAATGATATCAAATATTGTTTCAAACTCAAAGACAATTATCCCAATCAATGGAGCATAATTTTGCTAATAAGATTAACTACGCTATCAAAGCTGATGCACGTCTATAATATTATGTATGGTCATATTATTGATTTGTGTCAGATCACGAAAACAAACCAGGTTTCGTCATATATATGTAAAGCCTGCACACATACCTGGTTCTCGGTTGTACCAGAATACCAGAATCAATTCTACCTGGGCAAGGAAGTTAGCCTTCGACATGGAACGGTCGACATCCCCTGCTCTTTGTCGACCCTGGGTTAAATTTATAATCCAAACAAAGAAATTGTATAACGATTATTTATAAGTGATAACTTATTCTCTGTGTGACGTCGTGGTACCTTTTATTTTATAGAATCAATGGTAAATTGTTACAATAATAGTCGTTTATTTACTCAACTATGCGGAGAACCATATACTCCATTTACGGACATGGTAAAAATTTATCATACTAATGTTGGCCACTGGCAGCATTTAACTTACATAACACGTATAATTTTAAAATAATGCAGTATATGTAATAGTTATGTACTGAGAAAATATTTGAGAACTAATTGTGGAATTTTTGTACGAATTAATTGCATCTAAAAATATTTTTGAATTGTGTAAGTTATCTTTTATATACCCTGTCAATCTGATTCATTTCGAATGATGCTATTCGCTCTGGCAAAGATGCATTTGTATCATTTGGATTGAGCATTTGACGACGCATTTGGTTTATGGCGCTTTTAAATGTCGCAACGAAAGAGTCTCTACGGGAATAAACAATTATTTATGGCCACGAACGTGTTAATTATTGAAATACCAAAAATAAAATACAATATATACGACCACGCACGTATGTGACAACTGTGGCAGTTTTCTGGGCCTAGGATCGTTTTGAAAAAATAACTTTAGATTATTATACATTGTGGTATATATATAATGGCAGCTGAGAGTTGCGGGTTCTAATCCGACAGCTGATTTTTTTTTTAAACTCAAAAATACGAAACTGAATGCCTAATGGCTTAAACAATCGACAATTCTCATGAAAAAAAACATGCCAAAAATAATTCTTGGTAACGCAAAGTGCCAAATTATGTACTGCGTTCCTGGAGTGTTCATCTTCACACTGTTGAGATCCATTTGTTACACTTTTGGCGAGGACAAACAATATTTTCTAATAAGAAATTCGAGAGCGTAAAAATATGTCTATTAATCCGAAATATCAATAAAATTCACAGTGACTACAACTATAGGTTAGTCGGAAGGAGTCGATAAAATCTGGTACGAGAAAATTACATTTAAAAAAAATATAAATTGAGTACATAAGTTGATTTCTTTATATATTTAAGCAACATCGAAACTTTTATCGTGCGGATTTGATTATATACAAAAGTATTCCATAATGAGTTCATTGATTCCTATTTTTTTATTTTTAGCTCGCGATAGCTTATTATGTAAGTGTGGACCACTTATTTTTTATTCTAAAGGTTGCGGTATATTGTAATTTGGATTATAAAAAACTTATTTTAAACAAATAATAGTACAATTATATATATGAATATATTTCTGTTTGCGGGTATGCATAAGGAAAAATATCTAAACAGACAAACAGACTACAATATCCTTATTGAATTTTTTGCAATTTATGTGTCTTTTCCGATTGCAGCGTAAGATATCGTTCGAGAAAAATCTGTTTCCGAAAACAGCTTTTCGACATCATGATGCTTTTGAGGCGTCTAGGCATCCCCTTTATCAAATAAATCCAATCCCATACAGCAGGGGAATAAAATTGCAAATCGTACATGCCGGTGTTAATATTTGTAATTATAAATTGGACACGCAAGGTTAAAACAGGTTAGGCTATGTGTATTCATCATACGTCGAAGTCAAACTAAAAAATAAACTACTCAAGTAAATATCAAATTGACAATCTTTATAACAAGAAATCAGGAATGTAGATTACATTTTCAGCACAGCTTTATGGCATATAGAGAAAAAGACAAAGACTCGTTTGATATTATGAAACAGAATATGTGATAACTTAAATTTAGTTATGATTTTAATAAATCCATTAAGAATTCTGTTATCTACTTTACACGCATAAATAACTTCTTCTGAGAAGAAGATTCTTTATTTAGATCTGGGACTACATTAAGAGAACTGGGTCCATATGTATAAAAGCAAACTGAATATTTTAGGATTGAGTTGGATGTAGATATTAACATAAGACTCTAGAGGTCACCCCCGAAGAAAGTAATTAATTATAAAATATCAATAAATATTTATCTAAGCAGAAAAATAATGCCAAAATATTCTACACGTAGATAGCAAATACAATGCCATAAAATAGTTTTTGAAAACAGATGTGTTCAGTTGTCAGGTTTTGGTTAATTTAAGAATAGCGAGTAAATATATATTAAGGTTTATGTTCCATGATTACCCCTGTAACAGTTACATACTTACGAAAATGGATCTGTCTGATTCATGTTCGTAAGGGTGATTAATTATTATTTTCTTGAAGTATTAGATAACAGATGGGTGCCTAAATATTTAATGGTAAAAATAGTATTGACCGAGAAACTTACGAATCATGGTAGAGTATATGTATTTACAATATTATTTAATATATTAGATTTGTATATTGTATTGATAATATAATTCTTTTAGCTCACACAAATCACTAAAAAAAGAGTAAAAATAAATATATTTTATAGTTGGCTTTACCAAAGGTTAGTAAATACAGCATAAAATCCATTTTGTCAAACATAATACTGTTACAACTGCGTATATTACACGACGATTTATTCCGAAAATATTATATCTATTATGTTTTGAGAAATAATGACAGCACATTAAATTAAACGATTTAATATGTTTTAACTGATTTATATAAATAAATAATGAAGCGGAATACTATTATATATTAAATGTGGAAAATATATAGCGACTAAGTAGACACACGATGAAATAGATGACTCCAAGCAATTAAGATAGCAATGTAATGGACATGTCGCTCTGCCATTAGATAATAACAAGATACATACTCTTGTCTAGTGGTACCAATCCAGTTTCAGACAGTCAAAATTACTGGATTGATTAAATACGGCATAAATATTTTTAGTTATTAGTCTGCGAAAAAATCACCAAAAAAATATTTGTTCGTGTAATTGAATGGTGCTACTTATTCAATAAAATTATTTAAGAACGCAAATGATAACGAAAAGGGGTAGATATAATAACAAATAGATCAAGTTTGTAAAGTATTTTTGCGGAATATAATATCGTGAAACACTCACTTTATGATGGTGGCCGAAACATAAAAAATCTAGATATCTCATTTTACGGATTTTGTTTTATAGATGTAGTAAATAATACACGATTAAGTATATTAGTTTCTTTAGGTTACGAATCCATACTGTGCATTTACAGGTTCATCCACCCACGCTTATTGCAGCGCTTCCCAAACTTTGCGCCACGGTGCTATTCTATTAAAATAAAATACGTCGCACATATATCGATTACTCAATACTAATGAGTGATTATTTAAAATTCTACACAAAGTTATTCAACTGAATATTTTTATTTTAGATTATTCTTTTTGTAAAAATTAAATATATATTTTTAAACTATACGTACAGCACCTAAACTTTAAATAGTTAGTGTTATCTTTAATATAAGATATAAGGTTTATTTGAAAAGTTTTCCTTCAAATTTCAAATTTGGCCGTATTTTATTTGTTAAAATAATTACAGATATGGGAATTTTACAGTTATATATATATATATATGTAATATTTTTCTTTTATAAAAAAATCATTATCGTTATATAGGTTCTAACTATTATATAGACTGATAACATTAATACATTGATGTTCTATAAATCGATCACGTATAAATCATTCAATGGATTATATTATTCTTATGTCCATTTTCGTTCCCAGGTATTTGTACAGTGCGGCTGTTAAATTTATTTTTTTTCAAAATTTCGCCATAACTGTGCTATAATTTATAATGCATACACTCTTGTAATTCTCTTGCATTGTAAATCAGTGACTAAAATTGTCAACTTTTCAAAATTCAAAACGGTTTTTTGTAGAACATTTTCAACCCTAAATATGTTTTACTAACCTAAACATTTTAAGCTAATAAAACAATACCGTACGAACAGGTTTTATAAATTTGACTGAAAACAGTGACAAATTTGTAATATGATATTTATTTGTTACAGAATATTATATGATTCTACTGAATAAGGATAACACAATTGCATTATGAAGGAACTTTCATAAATATAGCTTGCATGCAAGGCTGTCATATTATTAAGCTGAGATGCCATTCAACTTTATAAATAATTTGTTTGGTAGAACAACGTTTATGGATCAAGTGCAGGGTTGTCAAAGTCTACAATTTGCTTGATTTTACCGGGAATCAAAACTTCCGTACTCGGTGTAATATTATGACATATGCTATGAAGCACATTTGTATAAGCTCTACCACATTTTTTTTGACATTTTATTTCTTTTGAAATTGTAATTTTGAATGAAAATTATATTAAATAATATGATAACTTGCATATGTTGGAATATGTAGCCTTCTTTCAAGTATTTTATATTTTTATAGTATTCTTCTTTTAATTTTGCAAGTAAAAAAACATTACACATTGATTATTTAAAAAGGCCTGTATATGATGAAACCGATGTAATATATTATATTATTAAATATGCTTAAGTCTCACCTATACAAGCAAGTAATATCTTTATTGTTCAAAGACATACATTTAAATTATTCGCTTTAAGTAATTCTGATTAAATATTGTAAGACTTTTTGTCGAGCTTTTTAACATGTGGAAAATCGAGGGGGGTAATGTTTTTGGAGCCGGGATTTTTTTCGCGTGGCCACCCTGGTTATCAGTTTGATCTACTTTCCATGTGTACGATGCAATGTCATGAAAATGACTTGCGTTTTGTTACATAATTTTCAAATGCCATCTCGAAAACTAATTGAAATTTCGGTAAGTCACGACGCTTGAAACGACTAGTGTAACATACCAACAAAGAAATACGTCGTATGTGAAACCATTAATCAGGGGGAGACTATGATATAACTTTTAAATTATTTAAAATAAATATTTCTTGAGAGACCTTTATACTATAACTAAGCTAATACATAGTTACTGAATCAATATACAAACAATATGTAACTATTGTAATGTTTCAATATATTTTTAAGCAATTACCAATTAGTATTGAGGCTTAGGCCTTAGGCTTGAGTTATAATCGTTGCTATCCGCACTGGTATTGGGCATAAATTTGTCAAATTATATTGAAAGAGATCAACATGAGTTATAATTTATTGTAGTTACAAGCGCTCAAAGGATTGGCGGGTTCCTACAGCGAATCTAATCGTTCTCAAAAAATAATCGAGTGAGTAAATCTCATACATATTTCTCTTCGTGATAATCAAAGTATCAGATTATAATTTTAATTAAGATATATTTTTGATTACATCATCAAATAACAATTAAAACTTGAAACTGAAGGATACGGATTGTCAATAGTTTTAGCTATTAGCAAACATCCAATTCTCATCTATCAAAATAGCTCACCACCTCGAAGAAATTCAATTGCTTTACATACCTCGAAGCTGACTCTGTATACGATGTATTGTAACCAAAACTATTAGAATTCGTACTAATTATATTATAGAGCACAAACAAATGTGCATATACACATATTACATCGACTGTGGAAAAGAAAAAGGACGTATTCCTCAAATTTTCAAAATAGCTTTTATTCGATAATCAGAATGTATACTACTTAATACGTGGTCTGTCAAAGGGATGTAAGTTTAAAATGTCAAATTAGTGTCTAAATGTAGCTCTTAAGTTTGAAAAAAGGAATATCTGTGAAATATGCGTCCAGGGAAAGGACATTCCACCTAATCAATTGCATTGGTTTTTCTTGAATAACTTATTAAATTAATATCATATTGAGTAAATAAAACACCAGTTTTAGTCTTCGTGTACTTGAAGGTTGTGCCTACGTAATGTTTTGACTTTGTCTCAAAATCATTTAATAAACTTTTTTGTACCTCCTTGTGTAGCATTTGTTCTATGTGGGTCACGTCATTTTTCTTTCCACAGTGGATATATACAAAAATACGTATGTTTTTCTTAATTTAAAGATCTAAGACCCAAATGTCCCACAGTCCTCGTTGGTGATTAGCTGAAAAGTTCTAGTGTCAAAAGCGATATGATAAAATACGTTATTACATTTCGTACGGCATTTCCTTTTTTATTCGTCTCTGCATTGCAGACATACGAGATATTGCTACGTGATGTATGACAATAGTCCGAAGAAAGGGGAGAGATGAAATCGAAAAATCGACGTATTTAGATGCACTTCTAACAAGCGAGGGAGACTCATAGAAGATTATTACCGTGATGAATCAGACGTCATACAGTTCGTCGTCTGTTTCAGAATAACAACCGGAACATGGCATAAACAAATGCAATCGTTACTTGTGCCCAATGTATTCTATACCATTTCCAGGAATCGTTTTATCTCTGCATTCATTGTGGTCAAATCGAGAGACAGCCTAAGATGAATACATAAGCCTAAAAACAATTTATATATTATCCAATTAATCAATATAATTATCCAACCGCCGTTCATTGATTTGAAGCGAAAAGTATTAAGTAAGCGAAAAGTCAGTTTTTGAACATATTGTCATCTTTACGCTATATGGCTAAAAACTGTGACAATTAATTCATAGTTGCCTCATTTTTGTCACTGCGATAGCCGAGTACAAAAGCGTACACACTTTAAATGGCATAACACAAATCAAGTAAAGAGCTTTTAAAAACTGCAACTTTTGGACATCAATCCTCGAGAAAAAAATCTGAAGGTCTTTACATTGTAAATCAATCTTTTATAAAATAAGAAGTCGATTTTTGTATTTTGTGGGTATGATCGAGTAACAATATAATTATAAGTAATAGACCATGCAAAAAAATATTTATTTTATGCCATGCTCGCTTTCAAAGTGAATCATATGGATCTACACAGTGTGAAGATATCCACTCCGAAAGTGGAGTATATGGATTTCTGCAATGTGAATCGTTCAATGTGAAATAAATTATACGCACTTAATAAGTATCGCCAACAGCCGAGAGGTTAGCGTGCGCGCCTCGCATCTGGATAACGCGGGCTTAAGTCCCACGTGTGCTGGATTTGAAAAAATCTAAAATACATAAATGGCTGCTTATTATATTGAGCAATTGACTGACAAACAATTCTCGTAAAAAATAATCTGAAAAGACATGTTTTCATTCTTTACATTGCGAAAATCCTTATACTCTACTTTCGGAGTGGACATCTTCATACTGTGTAGATCGATATGCGTATATATTTGGCGTAGTTCAAAACATGCTTGCACCTTATTGTCTTATGTTATCCGTAACATTTTGACTCTTGCCATAGTGCCTAAATGGGTGGTGTTTTATCATAAAATATATGACATAATATATTTTTTAATTACAGTGGGTAGTGACGAATAATTTACGGGGATAAATTCTTGGCGGACGGACCCCACCTCAAAATTTAATGACGTCACCGTGGGGTTTCGCTAGGGGAAATGGGAATTCAGTGGAGCGAAACAAAATTAATTTACCATCAAGCTGCGTATACGTCTGCACCCACAGTATTAATCTATCGAATGATTATTGTAATAATATATTTGCATAATTAATATCATCATCTAAAGTTTCCTTGTTGAATTGGGCATCATTTTATGTTTTATTTCAATTAAATTCATAAAAATTGATACTGCATGCTTGTATTATCAACTAGCAAACATAAGTTTTAGGTTCAGGACGAATTTAATACATGTCGTGATCAAAATACAGTGGTATTTCTACATACGTCTGCTCTGTTGTTAATTTGTTCCAGATCCTTGGACTTATATACCAACAAGGACTTTATACGTAACGAATTATTTCCATGCGAAATAAAGAGAAAATGGTTAATCCGTCTTCGTAAAAAATCCTAATATTATTGGCGTATTATGCATTAATGAGGTTGCATAAAATAGTTTAAACAATACTTAATACTTAGAACATAAATACAACGGCAGTAAAAATAAATAAATAAAAATTCAACATTCTTATTTTCTGGTTGAATATCATCATGTTTACGTTTGCTAATAGTCTGAAATTTGAATTTTAACATCCAAGAAACTTTGATTCTGCTAATTACCTCGGGATATTTCAGGAATGCAACATTGTCTGATCATAGTATTAGGCTGTCATGACAAAGATGTATTTATTTGTGAATTTGCAAGCCCTCTGTTACCTACGTGTTTCTTTACTTATTAATAGAAATCCTTTAATCTTAGTTTTGAATATCCGATTATAAACCTACAATATTATATTTAAAATAAGTATTAACTTACTTAGGTAAAATCTCTTTACAGTTAAGTTCGTGGTGATTTTTTTTTATTTCGCATATGGAAAAACTGTTTCCTAACAACAATGTCAAGGAGACGAACATTATTAAATCAATTTGGACTTCGTCACAATATTTTTTTTAAATTTGTGCAGTTCATTGCTATTCGTCATCTTGTAAATTTCGTTATTTAGATATTTGCTATAAATTGATTAAATTATAGTAATATCAGCACCATATCTCGATGAATGTAACTCCGGAAATTGGTTTAATTGATATCGGATAAAAACCTAAATATTGTACAAAGGACAACATGCAATATAGTTAGAATTGAAGTTGGACTCTGTACCATTCATTATCAGCTGATGAGACATATTATTTTACTGAAATAATTTCTTATCTATTTCGCGGACTTCTTAACTTCAAAGACATCCGCAAGCTATAATTATACACTGCCTTCTTTGCTATACGACGTTATATGAACCGAACAAAATCTGAGATAAACATATTATATCCTAATTACTAATTGAACTATTTCCACAAGAGTCATATTGAAACATTTTAATATACACATTAGGGAACATTTTGTATATATGATTATCTTGTGATTGAATTTATTAAGATAAAACAAAAAAGATCTGTGAAAGTGTGTGCAATTGCGTATCGTTTTTGTGCGAGTTCAATTTAATCGACAATCTTTTTATTTGGGTATGCTTTCAGAATATTTAAGTGTTTGTTAAGTTGAAGTAGAAATAGGCTACAACTGTGTAATATACATTGACTCATTTTGACTACCGCACGCATTATTTTTAAGCATCGGACCCCCCCCTTCCACTTAAATACTGTGGCGTATGGCATTTCAATTAACCAATTATTCACATGTGCTTTATTATTTCATATTAAACGTAATAGCAGTAACAGGGATCTCTCGAAGACACTAGTATACTATGACGAATATAAAACATCTTTAAAAATCAAAACGCAACCAAAAGTCATAAAATATATATTATCATTTCTCAATTTTAAAAAAAATCTCCTTTTTATATCCTATCCGATCTGAATAAGGAACAAATTGATCTCCACGTATGTGGCAATATAGAAGATGAAATTCCGAACATAATTTCATAAGAAAATTATTAATTTTATTGAACAAATCATCGTGATGTATTCATTAATTTTCCGAATATAGTAAGTTTTTTGAAGCAAAAACACAGTGAAATATGATTCACAAGTAAAACACAATATGTGATACGTATTTGCTTTATTTTTGTTTGGAATTAAAACATAATGAACAGTATTGAAAAGCATGATAAACTCACGTTTCTCAAAATTAAATTTCAGTGTGAAGATCCATATGATCCGTGTTAGGAGCGAATATGGTATATAAATATTTATATATTATTTCATTTATGTATTTAATCATTTGTATCTCAAACAATAATATATCGATTAATGCTAACAATGATACTTTTTTATTAAAAATAAATAGTAACATTTCTCGATTTTTCAAGTACATCATAGCAGCTAAATTTTTTAATGATTTTTTTTTTGTATACAGAAACATTTTTTCAAATTAAAAACTACCTTAACGATCTTGTTAATATAGTCAATCGATTTCATAAACACATCCAAAAATGTCATACAGTTAAATATGCAAACTATCTCTGATCCTGAACCGCTGGAAGACAGTGATGTCAATTACTCGATAGTGTCTAAAGATATATTTTTAACCAGAAACTTGGCAATTTTCACTACTGGCTAACCTAATGAGGTATTTTATTTTGATACGACTAATATTCGTTCAGTCTCTCAATCAGTAAGTCAACATCTGTACTAATTACTGATTCAGATCGGCTGATTTACGCTCCAATTTTAAGCAGCTAGAGACCTAGTGCTCCATGTAGGTAATATTAATAATTTTCACACTAAGCACCAATCCACATGCCCGCAGTAGTTAGAAGTAGATGTGGTGCTGTACTTAGTAAACTGTGAGCCGTCACCAGTCGGGGACCATTATAAACCGGGGGGGTCACAAATTTTGATAAACAAATGAATACGCACATTTAATATTCATTTTAATGTACAGTACATTTTAGAAGCAGCAAATATATCACTCATCTAATAAAGATATATTATATAAACCAGACCACGCGTCAAGATATTTGAAAAAAAAAGGTATTAACGTACGTATAACTTTGGGAGCAAACATGATGTAAATAAAAAAAAAGAAGTGTCAGCCATTATGAATTTTAAAGGGAGGAAACAAATATTTGTTTTATAAGAGTATACCAAGTTCACTCCCTAAATGGAGTATATGGATCTACACAATGTGAAGACGTCCACTCCGAAAGTGGCGTATTGACAGATTATTTTTTACGAGAATTGTTGTCAGTCAATTACAAAACGCAATGGGGGTCCAGTCTTTTGAATTTTTTTTTCCAGATTTTTAAAAATCTGACAGATTGATGTGGGAATCAATCCCGCATTCGCTAGATTGCTAGACGCGCACGCTAACCTACCGGGAATTAATCTGTCTAAAGTGCGCCATTCCCGAAATGTGAAATATTTATCTTGAATAAAAATTTGTTTCATAATAATGTGAATGATCATTTATATTAAAACAGTGGTTGTTGTACGTTGTCAAATATAGTTTTAGAATCACCGCTTTGTCGATATTTTGTTGACGGTGGTGCCACCATGCAACGGCGATAGCTGCTGTGAGAAAATATATTTAATTAACTCATCGGTGACATTAAATGTGAAATATAAATAAAAAAATAAAGCACAGATGGTGGACTTGCTCACCATATAAATGTCAAAATGAGGACCTTTTTAAAATGACAGCATGTATTATAGATTATCATGTTTCTAGTTAGTACTGTCAAAAATAGCTAAAGATTATCGTCCTTAAAACAATACATCAAATCATTTAGGCGTTCGAAATGAAGTCACAATGGGCACATACAGAATATTATCATTGATACAAATTTTCGCTGTATCGTATAAATATTGTATCAAGTCAATATTCTGTGAAATAACATTTGAATTACTAGCATTATAACAGTGTAAAATTTTAAGCTCACTTAATAATCTTATTCTGAACAAATCAATTCATTGATATTGTATGATTAACGTGAAAACCGTAATACATCCAATAACAATGTGATAAAACAACACGACAACGCGCTATTTAAAATTTTGCACATGATCTCATTAGAGTTTATCATTTTTTTTAAATGGAGTCTAGTGCAGTGTTCCCCAAACGGTGGTCCGCGGCCCGGTGAGAGATTTTCCGCCGGGCTGCAAACAATATAACAATTTCAAGAAATTCGCCATGCAAAAATATTAAATATGGGATTTTTTCCGCCTGCCCGTTTACTTGTAATTTTAGTTATTGTTAAATAATAATAATTGGTAGGATGATGCGACGCCAAGGAACTTAAAAATAATGGGAAGTGAAATGTCCAACAAGTGTGATGGTATAATATGGTATGAAGTGTAAAGAAAACGTCATTTCCAATTATATCCTGCATCCAATTATATCCTTTTTTAATATCTAGAAAGTATAATATATACCTAACTAATTGTGGGTAAAAGTGTAAATTA
>JAGVSQ010002145.1:0-25846 GCA_022683975.1 Rhyacophila evoluta | reverse complement strand
TAAACTTCCATATGTGATATATGGAAGTTTACCAGTTTTAAATAATTCAGAATTTGACACACATATATATATAGATATGATTTGACCATCTGTCAAATTTATTCAAGCGTTTTACATACTTAGTGGCGAATATTTAATTTTGAGCTTACACGTAGATTTGATACAAGATCATGTGGTAAAATTGTACTCTACTTTTATAAAAAACAAAAGTATACTATAGTACAACATCTATTTATATTTCATGGGAAAAAGTTTGACAGCTTTGAAAGTATATTACATATTTATCCTAAATATGGATTTAAATTTTAAGGAAAGACTAATTATCATGAAGATATTATGATTGTTGTTCTACCGTTTTATTATTTTATAATATATATAAGAAACAATCAACAAAAATACGATTACTAAGCCGGTGTCGCACGTTTGCTAGATTTTGAAGTTGTATTCGTAATTGTAATTCGTCGGAAAAGGTGGAAAATATTAACCAGCAATGATAAATATTTTTGTGTTTTATTTCGAAAAGTATTCTGAAATCGCTCAAGTTTCTTGTTGCGAACCGGTTTTATTCTTGCCATTATTCTTTTCATTATATAACTCTGGTGTAACGTTAAATTTGCTGCTCAGCCGGATTTTACCTTGACCTCTAGAAGGATCGTCAAAATGGCGACTAGAAAATACTTAAACATCACGTATTTACCGTGTAACTATATTATCTTGATGACCGAAAAGCTAAACCTCTTCGGTAATGGATTTGTTACGGTCTATGATTGCGCTACTAATTCCAACATGTGCCACAAACTCAGCTGTTTTACGACTTAACAATAAAGGATCGGTAAGCTTATCAATTCTTGTACGAGATTTACTCATGATTGGCCGTTTATGAACTACAGTATAGCCCTTCGTACGCTCGATTATATATTTTAGATCAGTGTTTTCTGATCGTAAAGGTAAAATATTGCACTAGACAACAAATTTGGGACAATTACAAGTGTAAATTCAACTATAACGTGGCTATGCATAATACTTGTTTGAAATCGTTGGTAGGTACTATTTTTGTACTCCAGTTGTATGAATTACAAATCAGTCTAAAAATGTAAACGCTTATGTTCATATAATTATATTATATTATTATAATTATCGAGTGCATTTTGATATTTTATCGAATAGTGCGAGAAATAATTTGTATTAAACTTTAATATTTATGATCGGATTTTTAAAATCCAAAAATGCAGTACTAGATGTCCATAGATGTCCATTTGGTAGAGCAATTTTATGACAAAACATTCTCGTGAAAATAATCTGTCAAGATGTCTTTACATTCCATATACTCTACTTTCGCAGTGGATATCTTCACAGTGTGTAGCTCCATATGCTCCTCTTTGGGAGCGAATATTGTGTAAAAAAAATGTTATACGACTGGTACCATGGGCACCAAGGGAAGTCAGTTAAGCCATTCATAACACTATTAATGAAATAGTCTCAGGCAAACTAAAAAAAATGAGTAGAGATTTCATATTGAATAAAACTTGAATAGCAATGTCTTGGTTAGTAAGTAAGACTTATCTTGATAGATTTTATTTTTCTTATCCAAAATCCAAATTGTCAAATTGTAAAATTATGTTTGTGTTTGAATTGTTGTAAATTCTTATGCAATTGCGGGTCTCAAATCTATGATATGGATATGAGGATTCGAAAACCTGGCCATGATATCGAAACGCATGCATAGTTACTGTGTTGGACTATGCCGATTAAAAAAAAATTGTAAATGATGATCAACACGGATTAAATATGTAAATTAATAAATCAATTAGGTACTACTAAATGGTTTACATTCGTGAAATAATGAAAACGAATTTATTAAATGTTTTTATTTATTATTTTATTTTTGTGTAAACTGTCAAATAAGGGTTACGCCAAAAACAAAGAAACCCATTTCAATAAAGTACGGCCGTTACAAAAGATAATATTTTTTCCATGAATTCCTACACAAAACAAGAGTAAACACAATACGAAATGATGCCATAAGATTTTGCGGGAAAAATACGACAAGCTCCCTATCAATACGCCCTATTTGGTTTGCATATAGTGGTAAAGTGAAAATTTATTGCTGCCTCATAACTACAAATCAAAGAATCCGTGACACACTGGTCTCATAATAGTCTCTCTTCTTTTTTTTACACAGGTGACGATATAAGTTTTATCTTACGGTACTCCTGAACCAAGGGTACGTTATGTATTCAGTATTATATTTAAGTTATTGAGTGCTGATACAGTTTCTTTGAAAAGATTTATTTAACGTACGCATATAATATATATAAATTCTAGCAAGGAATAATATACATATACTCGTATGTACATAATGACCGATGACAATTGATTTTTTTTATTACTTTTCCACGTATTTAAGTATATGGAAAAATTAGGCCAATATACCAAGATGCTTTAAACCAGTGTTCCCCAACCGGTGGTCCGCGGCCCGGTGCCAGACCGCAGAAACTGCAAACAATATTTCAAATTTCAAGAAATTCGACATGTAAAAATATTAAATATAGGATTTTTTTTGGTCGCACTATTACTTGTATTTTTAAGTATTGTTAAATAATAATAATTGGTAGGATGATGGGACACCAAAGAATTTAAAAATAATCGGAAATGAAATAGCTAATAAGTGTGGTGGTATAATATGGTATGAACTTAAACAAGTGTCAAGAAAACGTCATTTCCAATTATATCCTGTATCCAATTGAATCCTTTTTTCAATATCTAAAAAGTATAATGTATACGTAACTAATTGTAGGTAAAAGTGTAAATTAAATACGTATGCTAATTTTAAAAACGCATTTAAACACCAATATTAGTAATAATTATGTTTCGTACGAAATCTTTCTAGTGAAAAATAGACATCAAATATGCGGCTTAAACATATCACATAAACCATTTTTATTTCATTATTAGTGGTCGCGAAATTTTTTCCCGTTTTTACCGGTCCGCAGGTGTAAAAAGGTTGGGGAACACTGCTTTAAACACAAGAATAATATTATAATAAAATTGATGGAATCACCACGAGTATTTCTGTAATTATTAATACAATAGTTTTGAGAGTAGACAAAATCTCTTCATTCTCATATATTTTCGATTTTTAATTATATATTTTGGTCGACTGAAAAGTAGAACGAATTAGCATGCTATTATAAAAAAATGTTAGTATATCTTATAGTGGATAAAATAAAACATTACAAATTATTTTATATCACATTAAAACTCATTAGATTATTATGAACGTAAGAAATTTGAACAACTTTTGTAATACATAATTATAATAATAGTAAGAGTCCCTTGAGAAAAGCCTCTATATAAAGTCATGTGTAGACTTGTAATTACCATATATTTTTTTATGTAGTGTAGACTTGTAATTATCTTATGGAATAGTCAATTGCTAACAGATAGATAAAATGCATTTGTAATATTATTTTAAAAAGTCTTAAATATGTTTACATCAAAGTTCGATATAGCTAAGTTATAGATAAATTGTATTTTATTAAATAGACGACTACTAAAAATACAAATAGAATATGAGTAAGAAAAACAATATTAATTGAAGAAAATTCTGAATTTTACGACATTTTCTATTCGGTGGTTTTATTTAATTGCTTTTTTTACATTCAAATGACTCAATTACATGACTAAATGTCATATAGTCACAATAAAAACAATATTCCGCAATTTTTAATTGTCTTTTTTTACTAACATCAAATTATTTTTGCCACATAATTATGATATTACACACCAGCCATAAATGGCGAGGTGCGGTGTTTCTTATTGCATAATGCAAATAAGATTTTTTAAATTAATATTTTCTAATTAAAAAAAACTACATATTGCCTATTATGTATAATTTAAATATTTTGAATTACATCGGTGCTCTTGTGACATTTATTATTCAAATATAATGTACACTTATTGGAAGAATGTCAAGGTGTAAATAATTTTTAATTGTGATTTTTCATTATATTAACAATAAAAATAACTATCAAAATTATGAATTTTTAAACGTTAAATACGGGTTATAATAAGTATTTAATTTGCTTAAATTTAGTTTTTATATGCATAATTTACCAACAACGTGTATTTTTATTTGAATTATTCTGGTTATTTTTTTTCATATTATATCATATGCCATGTTCGGTCCCAAAGTGGAGCATATGGATCCACCCAGTGTGAAAATATCCACTCCAAAAGTGGAGTATATAAATAAATATCCGCAACGTGAAGACGTCTTGACAGATTATTTTCCCCGAGAATCGTTTGTGAGACAATTGCTTAGATGAGGAATCGAACCCGCACTCCCCGGATTGCTAGGTGCGCACGTTACCATTTACGCTAACCGGGGAGACAAAAAACGCCTATTATATTACTACGTAGTATTTAATAAGTTAATTTTCATACCGTATTGCATCAATTGACGTCTTCTACGCGGAATAACATTTACTTCAAATAATCTACAGGTACGCTTTTACTTACATCATAGTAAAGTGATATTTTAAATTTGAAATATAATAAGTAGTTATTATTCGTATGACAACTCGCTAACGGATAGTGATTGTTAAATGGATATCTATTGAAGTATTACTAATAAATGCGTATGTCACTTGCTTTATTAAAAAAAATGATTATGTTACGTCATCCATATTCAAAGTTATAAATATTTATCATATATTCAACCTTGATCCTCGGCGTCAGATTTAATGTAAAATAATGTCATAATTATAAATATGTTGACTGAACCTTTGGGATTAATACGGCGTGGGTTTTCGTCTTAGTGCCATCTCGAGTTTAAATTTAATTTTGTCAACATTATCGCCCACTATGGTTTCTTTTCACTGCATTTAGGAGTGGTCGGCTGCAGAACAATGGCTCAACATTGTCTACATCAGAGATTGGCAACCATGCGATATTTACGATTTGTGTTTAATACGATGTTAAAATATCTTTTTACAACGTATTTTTCCTAGTATATAGTCGGTCTTTTAATCAGGCGCGTAACCTCATGCCATACACATGCACCAACATATGTATTTGAATACCGTTACGGAATTCAATATACCGTAACCCATGGAAGTAAGACGTAGTCTATTGTTTACTGTGCACTGATCGATATCTGATTAATTGATTAGGAGTATTAAAATCGCATAAATTCTTTGGAAAATATATTTATTGGCTTGAAGATCGACTAAAGTACACACAATCCTCGATAACATGGTAAATACGTTTCTACAAAATATCGTTTTATGTGAAACTATATTATATGAGACTGGGAGCCTGTTTAGTGATAGAGTTCCATTCGTAAACCTTTATAATTAAATTTCAACCTCATTCTAGCATTTGGAATATTGAAACAAAAACAACTTAGCCATAACTGTGAATGAACCTTTTATACAAACAATCATTTTTTTTGTCGAAAGGATGGAGGAAGATGCCTTTGATTTAAATGAGTTGTAGTTAAAATTATTTCCAACGTTTACTAAAACTCGTGTTATTTATACGGACATGTATTATTTACATGAATACCTTATAGCATAGATATGGAATTCTTATTTAGTAGTCATGACCAGATGTCCCTGAATCACATTTTGATCTGGCTTAGTCAGGAGTCATCCACGTACTATATTATGTAGAAGCATTATTTGTATAGTCAAATCAAATATAGGCGGGACAACAGATCACGAACACACAAAATGGCGGATTTCTTTTTTCTTTTTTCATAATATCGTAGGGAAATTGGATAACTTCCGGTACGTCGTTCGATTGTATTATATTGGCGGAGACGTGCCGTACTAATAATCGATGTGTCTGTGCGAGCAAAAATCAGAAATATATCTTGTAATGGCGTCATAAATCTGCCGTAGCTGTTCGATATGTCATACGGCAGGGGTTGTGGATCGCTGTTTCGCTTCGGTGCGGGGACCGCTCGCTTTTGGGTGCTCCACGGCTGAGTGCGCCCCGTAAATCGTTCCCCGCGAGCGAGTCTACCTCGTTACCCGTCGCGGCTTTCACGCTGACAGCCTCTGCCCTGCACGGTGACCAGGAAGTCACTCACTGCCCATTGTCAACAGCTACTCAGTTGTGATATCATGATAATCGTTACATACTCGTAGTAGTGTGAAGGCTACGTGTTACACTACTAAGAATAATTAAAATGTAAGTTTTTAATAAACATAATGTTATGCCATAAACAATTGCGGAAACTACAGAAAAATTCAATGTTTGTATATTAATTTCAACGTTTTGATGGATGGTCAGATAGCGTTTGCATTTCCGAGAGTTACGGGTGAAAAATTCTGAATCTGCAAAAGATTTTGAATCGGATATGCATCACTAGATTCCGGATCGGTTGAGTGATTGAATGATAGTCAAACATTGTAAGAAATTTCAGTTTTTTTCAAATAAGAGTATGTAGATAGACATACACATTTGAAGACAGATATACATTTGAATACAAATATATGGATTTTTTTTCACGAGGATTGATTATCAACCACTCGACTTGTTAGGTATTCAGTCCTGCCTCTTTAAAAGTTTAAAGATTTTTATAGGAGTTGTGATAAACGAGCACGTTTTCTAACTCAGTTACCAAAGTGGTAATGTTTGTTTAAACTTATAAAATCTAGTATTAAGTTGATTCAAGGACATCCAGGTATATCCATTTAACTTTTTTTTATTGTTTTTATATTATAATGCGAATATGGTTCACGCATTATTAATTTTATTACAATAAAAATAATTGGTCGAAATTATTCAATGTATCCCGAAACACCCTGTATTTCCGACATGATACCTTGGCGTTGTCTCCATTCTATGCATTTTATCTTCCATCCGACCGATATGGCGGTGCATCTACTCCCAACTATGTAGCTAACCGTCTTATTGTAGATAAGCAGGATCAATGTAATACTATTACCAAGCACCCGGAAACTATGTTGTTTAATGTACATGCACTTATCTTCAACAAAGAGCACGTGCTGCATATGCTTGGACAACTGACAACCTGACTATTAATTATTAATCATCTCAGTATGGACGAACTCTCATAAATCAATCCAGAATAGGATAGAACGGCGGGGAGTCTATGGTTTCGGCGAGAGATATTTCTATTACACAATGCATTCGATCAGTTAATATGACAGCACAATGTATGTATTTCAATCATATACAATTTCAAATATAGCTCGACATAATATGTACATGTACATATATGTATCATATTATTTGATTTTATTATGGTAGAAATCATTAAATTATTTATATAAAAAAAATCTAATACTTGTTTTTGCGACTGATATAATAATTATAATTTGTATAATTATAATTTAATATTAAATATTCGTCGTTACATAGAGTTATACTAAGTAAATACTAAATTATAAGAATAGTTCATTGATAAATGTTGTATTTTCGAATTTTTGGTTCAGTATTTCGGTTGTATCTCATGATTATTGTTGTCTGATATAATTTTATATTACATTAGTTTAATCATATAATTTATTCGCATTTAATAATATTCCTTGTGAGACGAAATATTGAAAACATACGCTCTTGAAATCTTTATATATACTCACTTGAAAAAATTACAACTATTTATCACGGAAGAAATATTCGATTGTTTATAAAATATTCCATATTCTAAATTCATAGACAAAAATAACAATACGTCCAGACCATAATGAAGAGATGACGACACGTAACAGCTTCTGTGAAGAGCCTCTGTAATTATCTAGAAGCATTTTTGCTTCAAATTTAACTTACAAAGCAAGTCAATTACCCAGTTTGTTTTTGTCTATGCATTTTCTCATTGATGTTTACGTTAAGAAAAATACTTATTATAATACAGCATAATTACAATACTGGTGATAGGTACAGCATACCACGGTCACGGACATAATGGTGTTGCGAATGAATTGCTTTTGTTAATACTTAGGTCAGCGGCTTCCAACATTTGAAAAACAACGTGTCTATATTATTATATGTATCAAATAATGAAATGTAGAAAGGCGCGGATTTTTTTCTTGGGGTGCTAAAAGGTTGGAAACTACTTACTTGGGTTTTTATCTTTTTGTGTTTGGATGCTGCGTATTGAAAATATCTATGTGGTTGAAGGAATTATTTCGAAATGGTAAAATTAGTTAGTTTGGTGTATTGGTTTATTCTTCGTCAAAAACATACAACCACATGTATTTATGATAAATTGATGAATTTAGAACTTATTCGTAAGAACTTCATCTTATACCCGTTGAATAATAATATATATACGCATATTTAGTTGTAATCTTACAAACCGTTTCGTTTTTTCGATTTTTATTACTATCGATGCTACTAAAGCTATACAATTTCATCATGGTTTTATACTGACAATGAAATAATATTCAACTTGATAACAATGTTCAATATAATTGGTATACACATAATGTACTGTTGTATAATGGCTTTTTCTTTACTTTTCCTACTGATACCCACTCAATCTTTATAAAATTACTGGTAGAAACTGCTGTCCTATCCCAGAGTCAAAACTACATATTCGTATATTCAAATAATGTTATCTTACTTACTAATAGTTATACAAGATCTCTATGACCAACATATCGTGCCTGGTACGGAACAACGAGGATATATTTAATAATTTGTAAATATTATTTATGATTGCCATGTTTAATTTAATTATCTTCACTGTATTTGTTAAATTGTGTGCTGAGTATACAACGTACAGTGGTGTATTTAAGACATACCAGGCCTTTAGTCAGTGAATATTAATCACACTATAATTTAAAAAAAAATAAAATTAGCTTCTGAAGATGTTATTTATATTTCTTTGTATGTAATTAATTACATATTAAAAATATATTTAATACCTGACAGTACATTAAAAATTATGTAGTTAATATTTAAGAACACCGATCATTTATTATTATACATTTTTTCTGTTGATTTTGCTCTCCTTGAGATTTGAGACCCTTATACATGTTTTTTTCTACCATGTTTGCTCCGAAAGTAGAGCATATGTGAAGACGTCTCGACAGATTATTTTTCATGAGAATGTTTGTCAGACAATTGCTCAGCCTAATGGTTATCCAGTCCTACATTTTGGATTTGTTAAAATCCAATAGATGTGGGAATCGAACTCGTATTACCCGGATTGCTATGCGCCCATGCAAACCTCTACGCATTCGGGGAGGGAACATGCACATAGTTAATAATCTGCAACTGAAAACATGCAAAAAATATTATATTTCACTACATCGACATCATTACGATGCTAAAATCATTATTTGCTCTCGAGACTCGCGAGAAATGTACGACCATTATAAATAAACGTCAGACGTCTCAGTAAATCAAACGTAGATATACTCATCACCGTGCTTCGGTAGAATGAATCCGAATAAAGTGATGAAAGAATATTCATATGGAAAGTAATATGTTCTAGAAAACCGATCATATATTATGTAGTAGATAGAAACAAATTCGATAATAGTCAGGTAAATGTAATCAAGCAAATTGTGTTCTGTCATTTTACATACCCATTTGCTAATGAGCTTTATTAATTTAAACACTAAGTGAAAATTACAGTGTCATGCAATTACGATTGATGTGGCATTTGCTTGTTATTCTGCTGAATCAATTTAGATTATTAAGTTTTGATTGATCGCCATTATCACTAATGTAAATATTCCACCACAAATAATTCTCTGTTTATACATCCGTGAATTTATGAAACGGGGAGATAATTTCTGTTTTACCGACACCTTTATATTTCTGAATAATTTATAATACATTTCGAATCATCCACAAATCTATACATTGTGATAAAACTGGCTCGTATATTTGGAAATCAAAAATTGACACTTGTATTATTTACGCGATATACCGATACATTTTAAAAATTTGACTGCTTGCTATATTCCATATAAAGTTAATAAACATTATTTTTTTGTAATATTTATAGACATTTCTGTCACCATTCGAGATTGTGGATATTTCTACCCTATTTTTGAGCATTGTAATCAATGAAATAACGTGACCGATTGGTCTTAAATGTAGCGATTAAAACGGCAAGCACTGTGACAAGGAACAGCAAGCACTTCAGCCTTTGAAACCCGGTAGCGTATAAACTAAATAGTTGTGTATTATATTTCATTATACGTTTCCAGTAAACAGTTTTGGTTTGTCACACAGTCTTTACGGTATCCCAAAGTGTGACGGCCGGGAAAGATCAGACAATCTAACTGACAGATTAAAACATATTCTTTCTGTAAATAAAAACAGAAAATATACGTCTGTGTCTGTCTGTCACAAAAAATCCTTCCAAACGGTAAACGGAAGCGACGTTAAATTTTCACATGCTATTTTGACTGCAATTTCTAGGTCAGCTGTTTTACTTTTAACATCATTGTCAATAACCAGCAAGATACTAAAAAAAATAAAAATAACAAGTATTGAAAAATATTTGGAATAACACGATGAGATAAAGAATGAGTTTGAATACATTCTAAGTAAAGTCGGGTAAAGTTGGCGCTACGATAGCAGAGCGACAGCAGCAAAGCACCGGCAACAGAGATGCAAAATAGCTATAAATATCTGAGTGAGCAAATGAGCAAGTTGTGACGACAACGTGTTGTCGCGCTGCCGAACTTGCTCACTTGTTCACTTATTTATAACTATTTTGCATCGCTGTTACCGACGTTTTGCTGCTGTCGCTTTGCCGCTGCGGCATCTATCCTAGTCTCGGCCTAATAAAAATAGTATTTAATAATCGGGAAAGTGTAATTTCTTATTATCGCGTAGTAGTCCACTATACTTAAGGTTGTTGGAAAGTTGAAAGTAGGATGGTTATTGTTCTCTGTACAGGCAAATCTCATTATAAAAAAACTCACGAGACCACCAGATTTGTTTCGGTATTCTGTAATTTTGTTATAAAGGAATGTAAAATAGGTATACCCTTTTTTCGGTCAGCAATGATATGTTCGTTACACTGGGAATTTTGCTATTTAGGTATTCGCTATACAGAGAATCTGACTGTATCTAGCACATACGCAAAAACGATAAGCGTGTTTATTAGGTTGGTAAATTTATACCCCAAAAGTACGGATCACCCATGCGTATTTATGTAGTTACTTGCCATATTTTCTTATTATGATAATGTATAAAGAGGAAATAATTAATTACAGTCGATTCTGATCCAATGGCGCGGAAGTTTCAATTGAGATGTCAAGACGTTGTAAGACAGAGTGCAAAATGCGTACGAGCCATTTATCCAAAACTCGTGTATTGTGTCCATTGGCGTATGAAAATACAAGAGGAGTGTCATTATTGTTACAAACCAGTTGCGCGTAGGAAGCGACAAGAAAACAGATGCAATGAACTTTACGGCTGTTTATTTCTTTAATTAATATTGTTATTTACTTGTCGAGAATCGAAAAGCATACAAAGACATGTCTGCGCTGATAAAATCACGCGGATATGCTATATTGACTTTACTATCTTGTATATGTGTTTTAAAAATTTAATTTTTCGGTATCTTTCCATACAATATGAATGCGCGCTGTTTGAAAACTTTTGTATTATTTATCTTTTATGAAAATTGTGAATAAGATTTTATATTTTTATTTCAATTCGTCGCAATTGAGTTTATTTAGTTAATATATTATACGCATTACGTATTATAATAACACTAAATAGTGCGCAACATCATAAAATTATAAATAGTTTGGTATGAAAAACATGTCGAAAACTAACAATTCAAATTTAGTATTTGATCATTATTAAGATAACTCATAAAATTATATCTGTCTAAACTCATCCTCACACGATGGTGTTTCAATCGAAATAGCTATCGATAGAACAGATAATAATCTTTTAAATATTTAGGTATGACTTTAGTATTTTTATTTTATTAAGAAAATTCACTAAATTGACACGAATAACATGGCATATAAATATTATTAACCCGTTAACTGCCAATTAAAATATATTCTTATTACGATTGCAATAAAAGTCAAGTCGTTTATTGATTTTTTACTTAAAAATAGAATGGTAGTTTAATTAAAAGAGAACAATAACGTGGCTCGTAGATTTCACAGTTTATTAGAAACCAAAATAAGCTAGAAACGCGCTTTAACGCACACCTGTCATATCCGTATGACATTGACGACAACGTATGAGTAAGAAGTAAAAATGAAGGATAAAAATAAAAGTTTAATGTTAATACATGACAACACACACATACATCTATATATACGTGTTTATCTTGTTAATTCAATCGTTTTGTGGGTGTTTGTGGATAACCACAGTATTATATTGTACCAATAAATTTCGTATGCAACAAAATGGCGCCATTGAAAAAGGCTTGTCGACCGCTGGACCAAAGTATACTTAATACATATTTTGTATGACCGCCTTTCTTTTTTGATGTGGTATGACTCAACGAACAACAGCTATGTTGTGTGTATCAATTGTCTAACGGTCAATGACATTCGATCGATTCGTCGTAATATTTCTAGTGGAACGTTGTTACGGTCGCTTTATTGTGGTTTAATTTGTGCCCAAGCAAAACCAATCCGTTTAATTAATAGTCAGCTGACATTTTCGCTTTTGCTTCACCCATACACCAGCGTTAAATTGATGATTCTAGGACAATTTTTCACGTGTAAAATTTTCCAGTCAAAAACCAATGTTTTAAAAACACCGCAATTATTATAACAATACTAATCTAACTTAACTTAACCTAACTGGCCCACACTAACCTTATCTAATCTAACGTAATATTCCGAGAACATTTTAAATAAGGAATGCGTTCAAGGGTGTTTTTGACATTGTATTATATATTACGCCATATTTAAAATTTTATTGCTTTCCTTTTCAAAAAAAATATTTTTCTCTCTCTTTCGTACGTGGTTTAACTGATGATTTTTTGCTTGGAGTTGACAGAAAACAAATGTATGACGCCTTTGCAAAACTGTGATTGATATAAATTTGCGGTAACCATTTTTATAGCTAGGTTGTCCGAATTCAAAGTGAACTCTCATATTTCTGGATAAAACAGTATAGAATCTCCCTGATAATCGGCCTGTAAATCACTTCGTAAGTATTTAGATTGAGAAAAATGATATGAGATCGACTTGACTTGCAATATTGTGTTAGGTTTGAAAACAAACGTCTCGTACGGTCATCAATCTCTATCGAATATATTTCATGATTAAAAGTAACCTCTCTTCCCGTATCGATGTAATATCCTGCTACATAACAAACACACCCACGTTTGTATCCTTCCCCGTCGCTACTGAAGGATAAAATCTGCAGGATGGAGGAGGCAACAAAAGAAAGACCAAGGTAAAATCGGAAATTATTAAAAAATCGTGTGAATAAAAATACACATTTATTTTCGTTCATATTTTTAGTTGATGTTTGTGAGACACTTTCATTTCGAACAAAATTTACTCTAGTGTCGAAATAATGGAACATTTCTGTATTTATTTTTTAAAAAGGGATTTTTTAAATAATATTTTCGATTGTCTAATGAATAAATAAAAATATGACAACACTTCGTTTTCTATAGAACTGACATTATCATTAGGGTATTTCACATTTTAGCCGGCATACAGATTGTAGATTCTCGCTTAAGTATTCTCACATAAATAACTTTTGCATAATATCGAAATAAATATATTTATTGTTCACTAAGATTGTCTATACAATGAGTGCGAAGTAGTCACCTGTACCGAAGCCTGCGATTCTGAACTCTGATAAAGTTTAAAAAATCAAGGAGGTACAATCAATGGGTTGAGTGGCTGATAAATAGTCACGAAAAAAATCTGCCAAGATGTCGTTACATAGTGGCCATAACTAACTTCAGTTGCACGTAACTTTATGTGGTATATGTCTTCAAACTGCAAAAAAAACATTTGATCCTGTATTTGAGATAATATAGCAAAAAGAGATATGTTTAGTACTATTTCATAAATATTAACTTATACGTTCTTGGAGTATTTTTTAAGAAAAACTAAAATAATTTTGTGCGTGGTTAATATCGTGCATTGAAAATATTGAAAAACTTTTTTATAAGCACAGTTGTGCTATTTTTGAGGCAATCTGTTGTTCAATGAGGGGATGGAAAGGTTTGGCGGGTTAACCAGTTCATGCGCGAGGGTAAACTTAAGAACGTATTACGGGAATATCGTATCGTAACGCCGATTTTCAGCAAACATTTACATTTTCTTCGAAGGATCGAACCTTTAAAAACAATGAGGGAGTAGACTATGCCATATGTTTTCTTTTACTAAAATCCAAGTATAAACACGGATTCTGGTTACATGAAATCTTTCAGTACGTCAGATTTAAATTTGGAAAATTGATTTTAGAGTAGTCGGCATCGGAATATCTCTCCAATCAAAACAATTGTGATTAGATATTTTTATTTTTATATTCAACGGATGTAGATTTTGATTTTTTGAATTTCGAACTATACTTTTATGACTAGTTTCCTTATGGAAATGTCTGTTATAATATGAGACCATAAACAAGTCAATAATATTTTTAAAACTGGTAAAATTTAAATGTTGATTCTATTGTTTCATCTATGAATGTTCTTTTTATAAGCTTTTATTTATTTAATTAATGAATTGATATGAGTAAAATTTTAGATTGTATTTTAATTTTGGTTCATCTAGCTCAAGAGGGTTTTGTTTTGATCTTCGTCTTAAGATCGAGCAAACAAGGGGTATCTTATTGATGTTATCTTAAAATTTCATATTGATTATACGTACTGGTTATCCATGATATTATTAAATTTCCTGAACCGTGAAAGCCTATCTTGTCGATACAATAACAATAATAAGTAAAATATGATCCGTTCAATTAGTTTCGTCAACCGTTTTGAATCTTCTGCTATTAATATAATATTAAGCCTTACTTATCGTCTTACATTACTATGAGTACGTGTGTCTATTAGGGAGCACGTATATTCGACGAATTTAATGTATCCAAACATTTAGCAATTTGCTTAGTTGTTTTGAGATGTATAATGGGATAATAGTATTTTTCAGTATTGCTGGGAAATGTGTCCAATTCATTAAAATTTTGACGTATATGAATAGCCATACATATTTGTGTTTTGCTTTTTCCTTCATTATATAACTAAATTACGAAGCATTGCGATATAATATTAAGTTATAAAAAATATGCTATGTATAATATTCTGATTACACACCTTAATTTTTTTCCATAAAAAATATTCTTATGACAATCGAATCAATATTTTGAAGACACGTTCTTATAATAAATATAATGTATGCAGGCAGCTAGAGTGCGTCAATATAATATTTTCAATAATTAAATTTCCGAAATAATCATCCACACATATTAACTTTATTTGTAACATAATACTATTTATTATTAAGCCGTTATGAAATATGATCCATAAATTAAATTTACCGAGTTTAATACGATGAATTGTTTTAAATTTGATTCGTACTATTAAGCTTCCTATGTAGTACCTAATTATTTATTTATAAATAATACTAAGCTTTTCAAAAAATACAATTTAAAATTCAATTTTAGCTGTGACTAATTTGCAGTATATATGCTATCAACATTTTTGACGGCTATTTTGTAATGGTGGAAAAAGTTTACTCTAATAACTGCAATGAATTCATTGAATAAATTGTTCACAAGCAACAGTATATAAGTTCGAGTATTCCATTCAGTAATCTAAAGATACGAATTTCATCCAACAATAAAATATTGGGTTGATGGTATTTTGTTTTTGTCTTTCGTCGATTTTCTTTGATACGCAGTATAGCTATTGAATGTTCCTTTTTTGAATGCAGAACCCATTTGATATTTATTATAACTAAATTGCAGTCGATTTCGTATCTAACATGGCAGATTTATGGTCAGTCTACCGATGACAATTTATCGATAAAAGTTCTGAAATGGTATTTTTCATATAAAAAAATCGACGAACAGCAACGATTGATAAAAATAGCACGCACTTTTTTTCTTTATTCTTGCAAACGAGACATCGATAACTTTATGAATGTTTTTTTTTTGTGATAAAAAGTTTGTCTGAAGAAAAGTAACGATCGAGACTCGTTTTTGTAATATTGCATCGATATATATATTATATTATATTCTAAAGGTTATTTCAGACACAGTAAGAAAAAAGCGTGTGCAACATTGTCGATATGACAACGGTCAAATGCAATTACAATCGATTCTCGATTTAATGGGATCGGGATGGCCGTGTGACGAGAAAGAAAAGTTAGTGAAAACTCTATAGTTTTTGCGGTCGTTACTATTCAATTCGCAGTACATGTGTATGTAGTCGGAATACATAGTATCCCTACTAAAATTGCACAATTTTATCAAATGTTTATAATTATTGATTACTATACTATGTTTCCGATTTCTTTATTGATTATCTATGAGTGAAAGTCAACTCTGATAAATAAAAATTCTCAATTGATAATATTAATTTCTTAGATTTTGTTTTTTAATATCTCAGAACTTTATAAGAAAGTATAATACTTTGACAGTGTCCATTATATAGGTATATTATAATGTATTTTTGTTTTTATTTACCTGACATCAAACATCTTATCAAGTGGTAAACTACAATATAAAACAATTAATGATTGCCATATTGATATATTGTAAAAAGTAAATACTTTTATAAAATTTAGGCATCACATAGAATGATCTAGATAAATATGAATGTTTGAATTTAAATAGGCCTTTTCTTTGAAACCTATTAACGTCATACTATTTTGAAGTCCATTAAATATAATTTATTTGGATATCGAATATCATAAAACTTTCTCAAAATGGCAGCAATTTTCAAATATTTTTTTCGTAGACTTATATTATAATGGCGGCAAAATGGGCTAGTAATATTATATGAACGTTAGTGCGGCTTCAACGTTTTATCGCGCCATATACATTTTCCAATAACGCAATCCGTAATAAATCAAATTCGTAACGCAGCATAAAATAATATCCGAACGATAGAAGTTTTTGTGTTGTATAGTGTAGCGCATCGTAAACGCATCGAGTCAGCTGTCACTCATATTTAGTTGACCGATATTCAATAAATTTGTGTCTATGGTTCACAATTTCGTCACGCGACCGAATTTTTAATTATTGTAATGTCATTCGATTTGAAAGTTTCGAAATTCGAACATCGACAATTTCGACAGTGTGACCGCGCTATTTGAGCTTATTAACTTCTAAAGATACATCACATTTAGGTATCTAAATTACATAGGAACGTGATGCATATAACATTTTTGTTTGAGTATAATAAAATATCCTAAAGTTAAATAAGTCTTGTTTATTAGAATCTCCGGTACTGATTACTCTGTATCAGCTACTCACAACATATAATACTGCTTAAACTTAATATTAATCAAACAACCACGAAAGCAGATTGACAAGTTAAAAATATCGACAGCTGTTGCAGTTGTCATACCATTATCATGACCACAATTATAAATATCCTACATCGTTATATAGATAGCAAATAAATATCAGAAATTCGTATGTCTAGATTCTAGACTAGGGTTTCCCGCTATTTTTGTGGCGCGGAGGCATTTGAGATTGCAAAAAATGGTGGCGGCCGCAAATCGGATTTAAGAAAATATTATGTCCTTTATTAAATATAACATACATTTTGTAACATGTTTTAACTACAACTTATTATATGTGTATTATAAAAGGTGAATTAGTGCGATCTTTGACACTGCATTTCATTTGTTAATTTCTCACAATTGGGAGTTATTTTTAATACAATAAATATATATTTTTTCATTATTTCAACACTTTGTCACTGTTGGTAAACCCTGCTCTACACCAATAAGACCCTCTTTATTGTCCTATTTTTCATCCATATTTTAAAAAAATGGCATTACAACCGAAATAACTATCAACAAATCTTATCAAATTGTATAACTATAAATCGATTTTAGTGTTCAAATTGTCCTTCAATATTGATTTATATTTTTTATAGACAGGAAGACGGTAAGTTGACTATGAAATATTTTTAACCCACGAATATTAAATTTACACCATCGACTTAAGGTGAAAACCTGATATCCATATGGATGTTTCAAAATTTAGATTGTATTTCTCAAAATAATTCCTCAGATAATTCGGGCTGTTTTTGTCATTTTAAGATGAGATCTTGAGATATTGCAGTTATCTGTCATACATTGCCTTATTTAGTAAACTCGGACAAGCAGTGACTGCATAGTTACGATCTTAGTCATCGCACTAGTATGTAATTATCTATCAATGTCTAATGACTTGCAATACTGCTCAATTTGTTTCAGATATGTCAAAATGTTTGGCTGTAATTTCAGCTTGATGGAATGAATAATGGCTCAAATGCCAATCTATTTCTGGCGTTTCGCAGTGCCTCCAGCGACATTAAAAATCAAAAGTTGCATATTGAACTGCACTTTCGTTAATTACACCAACTCTTTTAATCGCGCACGGAATATATCGTGTTAGAACGCAGTGAAAGTTTTTCTCTCCTTGCCAATGCGATAATACAGCTATGGAGCTTATTAAATGCAATTTTCGCCTGTCTGTCTTATTCCAAGCGGAGCATTTACGGATGCGTAAATATTGACAGCAATGTTCGTGTGCGCAAGGAATTGTTTTGATTTACAGCACACCGATCATATTCTGAGTAAAAGCGCTATTACTTGCATTAATAAATCACGTTACGTGTTTTTATGTCATAAGCCAATAGCTTATATACTATGAAACACAAAATAAAGTTTTATTTCTATCTGTCTGTCACAGGAAATCCTCCCAAACGGTAACAACTAGCAACGTGACATATCCCAATGTCATTTGGTTGCTATTTCTAAGTCAACTGTTAACATCATCACGTAATAGAGTAAATTTGTGATAACACGATGTATGATAATTATAATGAATGAAGATTGAGTTTGAATATATCCCGTGTAAAGCCTTAATAAAGTAAAAAATAATATAAACAAAAAAGAAAGCTCGCCGATATGGCGAATCCAACTAGTTGCCTCTTTGCAGATCTCACAGTTATCCGACAGACTTGGAAACCTTGTTATTGTAGATGGATCCATTATTAGTGAACGCGAATTCGCTTTTCAGGGTAAATGATTAAGTTAGCCACTCTGCGGGGGTTTTTTTTTTAGAATTTTCAAAGAATTTATTCTTCTTAACTGTATTTGCCAGTTTCTCTAACATAACTTGAAATAATATATTAAATTTCAGCTAGATTTTTTAGAAATATACATCAAAAGGTGCTCATTACGTATTTACAGTCTGCGACATCTAAATGCGCTCTATTTATTGAATTATATAAATTTAACCCATCGAAAATCAAACTGAAATTCGACAAATCCTATTTATATCAGTATAGAAAGAAGAATAGCAACAAAATTATTTGAAGTAATTATAAAATATAACACACTATTTGAAAACGATATTTGCATTAAAATTTTAAGTAAAAATAATGAAACTTAAGGCTATATTTTTAAACTATATCATAACGTTGTACTACTCAAATTACACCAATTTTTAGTCGAATTTTTATTTAATTTTTACTGCAAAATCATAATTTTTTAAAAGTATCTACAATTAATAAACAAGATTAATTTAATATTACACCATTCTTGAATGAAATATACAACGGTTAGTTTAATATTCAAATAATGTATTGCATTCAATGAGCTAAATCTAGAGTTTAATTATTTTGGTTAATGTCGCTAAACTCTGGCATTATTATCATATGCACTGCATTATTTTAACATATTTAATCGTCATTTTGAGTAATGACATTTGCTAGGCGTGAACATTTGTGTGCACTACATAAAATACTAATAATTTCGGTGTTGGCAAATATTTGTCGCGCACAGGTGCTAATTGTTAGAATATGCCGGCAGGTGTTGGCTGCCTCTAATCAGGGAGGGTCGTAGGCAAACCGTCCTTTGTAGCGACGCATTATGTATCACACGTGTGTGCAAATAGGGCTTAATTGTTTTTGCTTTGAATTTAAAACGAGCCTACTCTTACTACCTAGAAAAAATAACGTTTCTATTCTATTGCATTTAGGTAAATTCAAATTTGAATTAGGTATTTAAACACTCAACCCTCTGATTAATACTGTTATTTTTACAATATTTCGTCGATTAAAAGATGCCGTAAATGATAAGACGTACATTTTTGTTCAATACCATTAATACCTATAAAAATAATGGAAACTTTATATTGATGAAAACATACAATACATTAGTAATAATTTGAGATCAGTTTTTTTTATTAATGTTTAATTATCTTCATCATTGGAATTTGAAGCTTCTTCACATTAGTGACAGATTTTTCTAAATCATATTTTTAATCAGAGTCGTTGGTGATTGCACATTTCTTTCAAATACCTTCTGTGGCATTAGAGACATTACCGGTCCAGCATTTACCATATATACTTTCTTTCAATGATCATCACGAATTTTGAATTTTTAAAGTAAGTAAGACGACATCGATTATGAAATATACGACAAATTCCGAATCTTAAAATTATTAATAATCACGTGTCTTATTATTGAGAAAGTACGATCAATTATGGTTATTTCTAATGTATTTAATTCCACAATGAAACCCTCATAACTTGAATCTCAAGAGTATATATAGCATGGTTTGTGTTATGGAGCTTCAAAATACAAAAGTATTCAAGATGTACAAATGTACGAACGAAAATTCGATTTAAGAAGATTTTCAAAATTAGTAGAGTTAAAATTGCGAGTTATATAGGTTTCGAATGCCTGAAAATAAGGAAACGGATGTTTTAAAAACTTTTTTTGCTATGGAGATAGTGTTGTGTTAATAGATTAACTAATCGTGATTAATAGCATCTTTGATCTTGTATAATGATAATTCCATGTAGTAGTAAACATTTATGTTATGATAATGTAGTGTTTATTCACGACATCGTAAGCAATTAATATTTTCAGCCGTTTCTAATTACTTGGAGTATAATATACCATAATATGTAAAAATGTGAGAAGTAGGTTTTGTTTTTTTACCGAAATAAAAACCCACAACTTACTAGACATTTCGTATTTTTTCATATTGTTATTTTAAAACAATAATATCTATGAATAATGGACACAGCCATAATTACGCTATAATGCTTATTTGGAATTATGAGGAATAAATTTCGTAAAGTATGTACGCAATCTCGTGTACGATCGCATTAACTTATTGTTACACTCATCTGGAATGAAAACTTAGGCTTCCTTTGTTAAAATCTTCATCATATCATTAACAATAGAAAAAAATCCAAGCATCGCAATGGCAGCCCATTTAAAATGAAAGTAAACAACGCGAGTCTGCGTAGATTTCAAATTGTATAATAACAAAATAATGTCGCACTTAAAAAGAGACCCAAGATGAAAGCGTACATATTACCCCGTCGGAATATTTCAGTTATTTTTTTTCTACGGGAGGAAATCATTCGGTTTACCGTATAATTTCCCCCTCCCGGACATTTTATGTATGTTGGGATTTCTGAAAAAAACACTGAGTAGATTTTGGACTGTCTACACAGATGAAATATGTTGTGGAATATGATTATATCATGCTACTGAATAAAGAAGATTTTATGCATTAAAATATTAGATGAGATCGTCTGTACACCCGGCTTAATCGAACGTAGCAATGTTAATTTTAATAATGGCAACAATATCGTTTACTTATTAGACTGTCTGAAATAAAACATGTAAGACTTTAGACTAAGTTTGAAAGTTTTGCTATCACGCGTATGTTTTTCGAAATCAGTGATGAGAACAGGAATAATTATTGACAAAAATGTTGTGTCTCATTGTGAATAAAAAGTAAATAATTAAATAAGTTTTATTCAATTTAACTGTTGTCTCAGAGATGAGAAATGTGTCCTTCATTCTTAATTATTTGATCCACTGCCAGTTCTAAAAGAGCAAATAAATTTAACAATGCGTAAAAAATAAAATATGTTAAATATGCATTTGTTTTTCTTTGTGGGAGATGCGTTATTTCACATTCGAGAGAACGTTTATAGTGCTTAAGAAATTATAATATTTTCACTTCAGCCGTGAAATATGTAAATGCATTTTGCATTCTATATTATTGTAAATATTCATTAGCATCATCAATTTATGACGTGTTTCATTCAGGATCGAACTAGGATTCTGTACAAAAAATTATTAGTTAGTTATTATTTAATATGTATTCAAAACGAGTAATATATCTGTTAGTTATAAAACACATCAACACATAAAATACACTTATTATTAATACACGTTTCTTACAATAATAGAGAATATTCATAATAAATACTGATGTCTGATGAAAATTTATTTTAAAACCAAAACTATTTTGATATCAATATACAGTGTATATTATAGTATATATTATGTTACATTGTTAAGTAATTTGATAATATTTATATCAGATGTGATTGACTAAAATAAAAATGTATAAAATATTATGTTTTGTTCGTTTATACCAGGTTGGTATTAAATTTAATGTATTTTAACGTGAAAAGTGAGCTTGTAAGATTTTAAATTTATTTCTTTTGATGGCTTCTTGTTGAAAGTCTCTCAATTCACGTCAACATTTGAAAAACATATTTTCACGGCTACTTAGGTAATAAAAAGAAGACATATTTTTTACGCGTTACGGCTGTATTTACGTGGTTCAAATAACAAAGTTATATTTGTGATTTATGAACATCGCGAACATATTCACGTAACTAACTAAAATTTAGCGTTTAATATAATATAGTTTGTTATACCTGCTTGAACTTATATCCATTCTTATAATTATTTAATAAGTATTGTATATCTCTACCGACCTGGCATATGTAGGTAACTTCACGAAAGTCAACTTTCCAGGAAAACATTTTTAAACTTGTAAACAAATTTAATGCTACAGTTTCATAATTTGTTTATATTTTATTATTTTTTCTTAAATAAGTAAATTATAACTATAAGTATATCAAATAATGTAAAAAACAATCTTTAAATTCTTAAAAACCACGAAAAATATAAATTTCAATAACACCGTCATTTTGATACTTTTTGATATACATGGTTGTTTATTCTAAGCTTGCCAACGCGAAATACATGTACTTTATCTTGGTAAATAATTTATCTTGATTTTGATAAAAACAGGGCTTACCTGCTTATCACGGGCTTATATAGATGTATGTATACTTATAAGTTATTTGTTAGTGCTGATACATTCTTCATGCCAATTTCATATGAAGATATTCCTAAGTTTTGAACGTCTTTTTTTACGAATGTATTTTAACGATGCTCCTTTATGGCAGCGAGTCATGACGATGACTAGTAATGAAGAATTGTGAGAGTAATACTTTGAATCTGAAACAAGATATATACAATATAAAAAATCAAAATATCGCCAAATCGATGTATGCACAATATTAAACACATTAAGGAATATTCGGAAACGTGTATTAAAAGAAAGAGTTACTTAAACATTTTTAACCAGTTATTGGAACAGTTTAATAGTTAGATTTAATGCTTGACTTGTTCTAACCATTAAAATATTTTTAAATAATTTATAAATCGCTCATGACAAAGCAATACCTCGTATACCACAAGATAAAATTTTTGTAGGAGATGAAAAATACTCTTTTCAATTACTTTTTTGGTACCATGTTTGCTCTGAAAGTGGATCATATGGATTATTTACACGGTGTGAAGATACTCGTGAGCAATATACTCATAACATTACGAGTGGATTAATTTGAAACTTTAAGCACGTTCATAGACTTTAAGTTGTTACGTCTTGGAATAGTCCCTGTTAAAAACACCTAACGAGATGAATTGCAAGATATAAACATATAATGCGGAGATAATAATTATCAAGTAATAAGATTACCTACAAAAAAAAACGAGAGTTAAATTGTTCATCTTGGGCACATGGTTTTGGTATTTTTGTTCAATTTTAAAATATGACTTGTCGAATAAGGGTAAAGCATGGTTAAGTCGTATTGTATGAAAAGTGCTTTTCCTGTACGAAATTGAAAACATCCATTGGAGTGGAGAGAAGAAAGAAAAGTAAAACAGGGAAAATGCGAAGCGAAATAAAATCTATCGACACGGTGCGAAAACAAAAAAGCGTTGGAAATTGCAACATTTTGCGAGTTTCATTGTTTCCTGATTCTTCCCGGTCCTTCTGTTTTGATAACGTATCGTATTTTATTGAACGGAAGAAAGATCGGTTTCTACATAGGTTCGAGGAAAATTCGTAGAACATATATACGCTCTAAAATAAATATTATTTTAAACGTTTTCAGAACTCTGATACTAAAAACATATTAAAGTATAATTTATAACGAATTCGCATTCCTGAAGAATTTACTTACTTTTTGTGATAGTTCAAACTGCGCTTAACACAATGCGGATTGTCTGAATGAGTTAGTTCAAACAAATTTATTGATATTCCAAGGAATTATAAAATCTGACGAAGAAAGATCGTATGTTGAGTTGTGACACAACAAACGCTTGCGCCGACCACAGGGTTTAATTTGATTTGATTTTGTGAGGAAGTTGCTTATGTTAAGTTGCTGAAGATACAAGTTCGGATTGGTCACCCTTTTGTTACGTTAAGCCTCAAGAAATGATGCTGGAGCTCACTTGGACACATGTGAAGCATGAATTCCGCTTAGCTCTTCTTCCAATCAGCGAGATTTCGGCGGGTATTTCATACTATTTATGAATGTATCCAACCGAAATAAGGGATATTAGTATGACCTATGAATATGCAAGACGACTGATGGTTGACAAAAAATCTTGGGGCTGCATGGTGCCCATATAACCCTCATAAGGAGCAGATAAGAAGAAGAAGGTGTAGTGTAATGTAGATTTTTATTTCAATGATACCTACCTATACCATAATTACGTAAATTAAGTATAAAATGTCTTAATATTAATTTCTGTGTGACCACTTCAATGTGTGCGCAGATGTCATGTGAGCACATGTCATGCGTGCAGTAGACACATCTTGATGGTCATCTGTACTATTACTATCTAGATTAATATCTAGATAATTAGATAGAAGGCGAAGTTATATTTTATGTAACTTATTTACTAATGAAAAATAGATAGATACGAATAGAAGAAAATGACATTTTAATCGAATCGTATTAACTTTGAGGTAACATAACAGCTTTGAAAATGTAAAATGTAAATCTAAATTTTAGTACCAATACCAGTTACCCATCACTCAAATTTACGCTAATAATATGCGAAATGCTAAAATGTGCAGCATTTGGCTCCGGAATACGCGGAAAGGGTTACCCTCGAAGCCTGCCAGCGGCGTATATCCGGCGTCTAACGAACGGTGCGGAAATAGGGAAATGACGGAGGGCCGTATCGTGTCTACGCTTCTACGGCGTAACCTCTACGCGAAAAGGGATGCTCCAAAGTGCCTATGACCCGCTACGATTTTTAACTCAACTGGGAAAAGTACCATGTGCGAATCCTTTCAGAAGGGTTGCGGTTTTAAATTTATACGCTAGATTAATTCACAGATTTTTTCATATAAATAATGTATTCAGTTTTTTTGGCGTACCGTATTTATTGCGCACACCTTTAGTGCATACAAAGGGATATAAAGGGGTAAAAATCTGGGCTGTATTCAGGACTTGTTTATGTTATATATTATACTTTCTAACCGAATACGATTTATCAAGCTCATATGTATGCATATAATACAAAAAGAGTTGCGTTATTTCTTATAAAAATAATTTATT
>JAGVSQ010002144.1:0-25849 GCA_022683975.1 Rhyacophila evoluta | reverse complement strand
TCGATTTTAATGTGATTAATTTAGAATCGGAAGTATGCACCCTCTAGTACATGCCCAAGAAAATTGATTAAATCATAAATTATTAGTTTTATATTATACACTGCTTATGGCTAGTTTAGAATTTGACGTATTAGTTATAACATAGAACATGCGACACACCTGTCTTACTTTATATTGATCACTAATGCCTACACGGAAGGTAAAAAAGCTCAAAACATACTGAAAAAGCTTCCGTAAGAGGTTGTACTTCGTACTTAAAGCGATATGGCTTCGCTCATAATTGATTTGATGTCATATTCCACTCTGAAAGCGGTATTATGTATCCGCGAAAAAGTGCTTTTACTCGCCAAGGATTCGCCACTTGGAAAATATTTGCATAAAATGCGAAACATTTACCGTGGAGGCTGTTCCGCATCGATCGCCGAGGACGAACACGTGTGATGTTTCACCCTTATAACCTCCCTTTTAATGCCTCAGTACCTCTTGCTACCTCAAACCACACAATTTATACGAAATTTCCAACAACAACACTTACACACGCGTGAAATTCCAAGAAACCACAGAAATTAAACGGGTTCTTTTTTCTGGATCAACCAACGCAAGGAAATTCAAATTCAATGACTAAATATGACTAAATGATAACTGACAATACTAACAACTCCTCGGTAAAGATTTATTTTACCAAAAATATTGTAAATACAAATAGATTTCGCATTTAAATTCATTTATAGGCAGTAAATTGCTCGATATTTAAATTATTTTCATATTTTTTCTTCGTAATATGTTTATGAAATGTCTCCCCGGCAGCGTAGTTGGTAACGTGCACGCCTAGCAATCCGGGAAACGTGTTTTTGATTTTTCATCTATCAGAGTTTAAAAATCTAAAAATGTAGGATAGACTGTCCATTCGATTCAATTGAGCAAATATCTCAAAAAAATCTCGTGAGAAAAAAATAATCTGTAAAGACGTATTTACATTACGGAGATCCATATACTCCACTTTCGGTGCGGATATCTTCACACTGTGTAGATACAAGTCTTCACTTTGGGATTGAACGTGGTATACAAAAATATGTTTTTATTACCACGGCAACTCACTACACTAAAAATGTAGGTGCAAAATGCATATATGTCGACGGTGCTATACGGTAGCAAAGTATAGCACTTGAAGAAGACTCGGAAACATTGTATGGTATATTTAGTTTTAAAAACCAATAATAACGCTGAATATTACAGGTAAAATTGTATGACTACGTAAATAACTCTAATGTAAAATAAGGAATTACAAAACCCTCTGTTGAATAGGAAATCTAATAGGTTAGATCAGGTAAGGTTATGTCACACTAGGTTAGGTTAACACGAAATAAATTCTAAATCTTTGAAGCTATATTATTATTAAAAACTAGATACAATTTAAAAATACATTAGTGAGACGTTCGAGAATTTCGAAGGGCGTAAATCAAAATATTATTTTATCAAATGTCGCAAACACCGTACGAAATGTTTATTATGATAAATTCAACCGAAAGCGATCCGGATGGCATAACACTGTTGTTAAAATACCATTTGGAACGCGACTCTCAAGAGTAGGTACGTGTATTTGTCAACATATTGAGGCATCATAACACTATCCCTATATCGACACATTGACAATACTGGTGTTCGTGCACCCGAGACGTTTCTAAGCAAACATAAAAGGGGAAGAGGTAGAAATTTCATCTACCCAGGAAATGACGCAGGAAAGCTTGTGTATCACAAATAATAATTATCGTTACGTATTTAATTTTGTATTCTGCGAAACATTTTCATCTATACTGTAGCTAAATATTATATTTAGACAATAATTGTTTATATGACAATGCTCATTGGGCTCTCGTAAAATTTTCGTAAAAAATATCAGTCAAAATTTTTCGTGAGATTTATAATATATCTAAATTTCTAGACTAGGTATCTAAACACTATTAAAATTCGTTTATTCTGCATTCGAAACCAACAAAACAGACAGTGGTACATTTAATAATTTCAAGATAACTACTAAAGACTTATTTCTCTTTTTTATTTTTATTTATAAACTATCTGTACACGGCCAAGCGATGCTGTGGCTCAGTCTGGTCAAAATAATAGCGCTGTTTTTCAAAAAAACATGTTTCTACCTGTCAAAAGTGTGACATACATTTGATAGTAGATGTGTATAAAAACACGCGCTTATTTAAATGCAACGTTGTGTCAAAATTTTAAAGCAATCGGTGGATAACTTTGGGAGATTTAAGATTTTGAATAAACAAATATTTACATTTTTATTTATATTGATTAGTTGTCGGCTAATTGCTTAATTCACAAAGTATCTATCACTTTATATTCGTATTTTTTAAATCACGCAGCTGCGAGTGTCAAACCAATAATCCTTGCACTTAAAACGCACTCTCTAATCTCTAAGCTACTGGCCGTACTAACTTGTTTATTGCATAAAATAAACACACATGCCCGGAAATGACACGATACGAACGCATTGGTTTTGAAATTTAGACATATGGATCTACACGGTGCGAAGATGTTTACTCCACAAATAGATCATATGGATATCTAGCTACTATTTACTACTATTATCTAACTAATTGCTGAACCCATTAAGTATAAAATCCTGCACCTTCGCAATTAAAAAAATCTGATACACATAATTTCGGTATACAAGTGTGATTTTATAGATATAAAAATGTGACACATTTAGTTATAGCACTCAATAAATAGTTTTATAAAGTATATCTAAGAAAACAGCTTGGTGATCATGTGCTCCATCTCAATCTGATATTAAATAACGTGTGAAATGTGAAATTTATAAATAATTACTTGTATTTTATACATCCTGTCATCACTAACTTATATATATAATTTGGCTTTAAACGATCATCGACGATGATGTTAAAAGTAGATAATAAAACAGTTGACCCAAAAATGACATTCAAAGTGATGTGTGAAAAATTCTTCTACTGTTCACCGCATGGGAGGAGTTCTTGTTACAGGTAGATATATATGTATGTTCTGTAATATAATATATTTATAAATAATCTGTGTGATATTACGTGTCGTTCCAGGCAAACATAAGTATTGAAGAGGTGGGTAACTTTCTGTTCTGAAAAGCGACGCGAGAAACTCGGGTTTAAGATATTATATCGAATAGACATTATTGGAAGGCAGCGCGTTATACGCCCCGGGCACACGTACATTCGATACGTAAATATCGATATTTTGATATATATAAAGATACGGTTCGCATATTCCTTGGTTATCTTAGAAATGTTATCATTTCACGACGCCATTAAAGAAAGCCTCAACTTTGAAAAACCGATCATTAAGCCATAACAAGTAGACTAAAATCAGTATAAATAAAAATGTAAATGTTCGTTTATTCAAAATCTTACATGTCCAAAAGTTCTTCACCATTTGATCTATTTGTGCAGTAATCACACCGCGCAGATCCATATGTTTCAATTTCAGAACCAACATATTCATTCGCGTGTCATTTCCGGGTATGAATATTTATTTTAAAGAGTAGTAGAATAAACTATTAACCTTAAAACCTACAGTGCATTTTGTTGGTCAAATTAAGGAATAATAATAATTGAAATATTTCATATCAATGAATAGTTTATTTATTATTTCATTTTATGTCAGTAAATGAGTAGTCTTATATAATAGTTTATACCACATAAACAAAGGATAACCTTTAATAAGTAGACGTTCCGTATTGAGGGACAAAAATAATGGTCACAAACAAATGATTGTGCATGCAAACTTGACCGTGTGTAGCCAGCCCTTTCAGATAATAAAAACAAAGTAATAAAATCCGTTCTATATTTATAACTTATCTTATTATTTGTATATAAGATCAGCTTATCTTGAAATAGATATAAAAAAACATATAATTATTTCATTTCACATATAATTTATCAATACAGGTTTGAAAGCTTATAAAAGCTGTATTATCTTGTGGGAGAAAAGTATATCATTTATAAGCCTATTACCAGGAAATCTAGATAGAGCTTTGGTTTCTTCCCCCCATTACTCTGCAGATAATATTTTATTTTCTATCGTATCCGTGTCGACACGTCGATAAATCTTCAATTATTTCACGGGGGAATAAATTTTGGCCAATTTCCTGTTTATCAAACAACATTAGAGAATTTACTGGGGTTTGAACTAAGTTGCCCTGAGTGTCGCTTGTTATGGGAAGATAAAAAATACCCAGAAGGTTTTACATTGCACGAAAAAGGGTTGCAGGATTTTTTCATACTACTTGATATAGATAAATACTACACATCTCTTTAAAAGAAGTATTATACATAATTGAGACGTCTATTACAATTTGTATGAAGTAGCAATATGTTTTAATATTGAATTTAAGACAATTATTATACATGGACTGACTGTGTCCTTGCTAGATGAGAAGAAGGTGCGCACTTTGGAGCCAGGAGTGGTGGAACCAAATCCTAAAGGTGATAAAGAATGCTCGATCGATTGAACAATTGGCTGAATACCAATTATCGCGAAAATAAATCTGTTAAAATAAGTCTTGACAATGTATACACTCCATTTTTAGAATGATCATGATCAGACTGTTGAGATTTATATGCTCCTTTTTGGAGCATGATAAGTAAAACAAAAGTGACATAAATTACGAGTAACAACGATTCTAACACAATATTTTCTCGACACTACTCTTCGTAGCGTAAATTCTAAAAATAACATCGAGTGTGGAAATGAAAAAGAACACAACTAATCAAAAAAAAAAATTACTGGAGGCACAATTAACGTTTATTTAATGGTTTTGAGCCGAAGTCAAAACATTAGATAGGCACAACCTTGAAGTGCATGAATACTAAAGTTGGTATTTTATTTACCCAATACGATATTCATTTATTAAGTTATTTACCAAAAACTAATAAAATAGATTATGTGGAAGCCTTTTTTCTTAATCACTTATTTCACAAACAATTTCTTTTTCAAACTCAGAGCTTAATTTATATATATAATTCATAATGTTATTTAATCGTTCTTACACAAATAACTAATCAGTCTAACACAAATATATCAAGACAGTAAAACAGAGAAATAATTTTGATCACTTTCTTTCGGGAAATTTAAGGCTTATCAAGTCAAAGTTTAATACAGCAACCAACTGAAAATGTTTTATCAAGCTTTCACTGATAAAACGTTATAAAAATACTGGTATTTTCGTGAAAGGAAATACGCCATAAAATAAAGTAAAAATAAACTAAAATAGAATAATGCGACTATTGTGATATCGGATACGGTTAAGGGATATTTGAGATAGCAACTTACTAAAATAGGTTGGTTTAGCAAGTATGCTATATACTTGAATTCTTCTTTAAAAACCCTCAACAATAAAGAGTCAATAGACTCCCATTTTTTAAGCATCAAGTTGACTTTTATTCCGCATTGAATCCATATATCCCGGATATTTATATAATATATATCATTTGACTGAAATAGATTTCATCGACATCATGTTATTTAATAAGTGAAAAGATTTCTTTATATATTTTTTTCCTGGTAGATAAATAATTCATCTCCTTCACATACATCCAATGATCGAGAGATTAGCGTGTGGTTTTTGGAGGTCGAGATTTTAGGGCGAAATAAGAATAAATAAAGATACAAGATATGGTAAAAAAGACACTTGCTATCGCCGATACTACTTTACAGATCGCTTCACATTCATTACGCCACGCTTCTGAATAAAATTGTGTAAAAACGTGGTTGATGTATGAAATGTATTATCATTTTGTATAAAGTTGAAAATTGCTAAATAATTATAGGATAAGTGTAGATATTATAAATGGAAGATACCATACTGTATAAGATATCACCAAGTAGAGAGACATCAATGGAGGCAGGACGATGACATTTAGTACATATTCGCGTAAGTGCTTCCGATGTTTCAGGAGCAGAATAAATTTACCGTTAAATGCTATCCTTTGAAAAAGGCAAGACGTCAGAGATCCTTCTGTAGCCGATATTGAAAAGATCTCTCCAAGAATTTAATATAAAACTAACGATGAAAAGCGACGGCATCAAACGTTGATAATGTCATAGAAACCATAAAAAAAATCGTAACACATATTAAAACGTATACAAAGTTTCAAAATTTATTGACAAATTCTTTCATGCTGATATTATTTTTTGAGAAAGTGACTATACTTTACTGCAGTATCTCTTAACCGTAAGTAAAATAATATTTCTATAGTTATAAAACAATTGTTTAAAATACAAGTCTCACATCGATGGTTTAAAGTGCAAAAACTCAGATTTGAAGTTGCGATTACGTTGATAGAAAAACATCTTTTAAACTATTTATTTGTAGCGCTGGTTAAGAACGACACATTTTTGATAGATTTGAAATGTTATAAATTTTAATAGATAGCATTGGGATCGACATGTTTTTGCAGATCTTCTTTTTATACCATGTTCGCTTCCAAAGTAGACCATTTGGATCTACGCAGTATGAAGATATCCACTCCGAGTGGAGTATAATGGATTTCCGTAATGTGAAGACGTCTCGACAGTTTTTTTTTCACGACTATCGTTTGTCAGATAATTACTCAACCCAATAGGCATCTAGTCCTACATTTTTAAGATTTTAAAATTCTAACAACAGATTCGAACCCGTATTCCTCGTATTGCTAGGCGCGCATGCTACCAACTGCGCTAACTGGGGAGACAAATATTGCAGATCTAACATCAAGTATCATAATATATTTAAAACGATATATTCTCACACTACACCCCCTCCGGATGTGGAGCATATGGACCGCCACAACGTGAAGGATTAATCGTCAGAAAATCACAGAACACAGAAATCATATCCTAAAATCACGGATCAAAAACAATATATGGAACTAATAGATTTGATACCGTGGTCCTACATTTAACTACTCAACCTTAGCCGTATTAATTACTTAATTACCAATCTCACAGACGTAATTTCGAAAACTTTATTTTGATTTGATGGACAAGAATCCAAAATACTTTTAACGACTTTTCAGAATAGTAAAATTTCGGGGAACGTGGATACAAAATCTTTCAAAGAATTCATTAATCAAATCAACTCATTTAAAATTTAAATACCACAAACGATCTTTATGATAAAAAAAACTTCAGCGGTAAAATAAAATACAAGTATTAAAAATCGTATTTTATTTAATAATTTTTTGGAATAAAATTATTAACAGACTCGTTATAATACTTGAGTTGGCCTTCGTTTTTTTTGTTGCTACATAAATTTAATATATTATATCAGGCTGGGTTTCACAATTCTACAATCAACATATACATTGAAACCCTAGACTTGATGAAAATACAAGCGTATTTACTAGCATTTTGTATGTAAAATGTATTGTATATTAAAGATACATTCTCCAGGTTTCTAGTTGTGGACTGGTTTGAATTTCAAATGTTATGTTTCTTCCTGAATGTAATAGACGAACATGTAAATCTATGTGTGAGTGAGTATATTATTTTAACGTGTGTTTTCAACCGATGATAATCACGGTATCAAATTATGGTTTCTTAGGCAAACCCAAAAAAAATGTACAGTTTCAAAAACATACAATTCGGTCGAACACAACAGTTTTCCAAATTGAAGTTATTTTTAGGACACAAATAAACGGTCACTGACTCAGCTACAAATAATAACCAAAAACTTTGACTACGAAAACCGTCATTTGTTAATATGGACAAGTTAATCCTCTATTTACGTCGCATACGTCCCACAGCAAAGCCTTACATTTTTGTTTTAATAATTTGAAAAGAGAAACTCGTTTTTTAGATAAATGAGACGGTGAGTTAAAAAAAGTACTCTGGAAGCTTTTTTAAGTTTCGAGTAAATCACAAAAAAAAATTTCGCATGTATACCGGGCATAAAATGTATTTTTTTTTACCATTGTCTTCATATATGTTTACAAATGCGATACAATATTTTGGTTTGTATAAAAATAACGTGCAATGCAAAATATGTTGATTAATATAAAGTCTGGAGAAGGTTTTGCAACTCACTGTCAACTAGAATCGCTTTTGAAACTCGGTTTCATAAATAGCAACTCACTCCGCAAAAAAATCAAGTGATAAAAATCCAGTGTAAGGTCATTTTATTTTGAAATTACAAAAATTCATTTTGAAATACCATGAATATTTAGAATTATACCAATTTACGTCACTGACTAAAAAAATAATACAAAATCAAAACTATAATAAACGATGTAAAGTACAGTGTATTTTCGATAATCCGACTTCAGTTTGAATACTTTTTGAAACTCATTTCTCGTCCAGAGTCGTTTTTGCAAGTGAACGAAATTTTGTGAACGATTTTCTAACGAGATAATTTTTTTTTTTAAATTCTCACCCGGCGATGTCTATAGATTTTAACTTAACCCAGAAAATGCCATTCAAACATCATTTTATGAAAAATCGTCCAGAAGACTCGCAATAAACCGCCTTAAATACATCGACAAATGATGTAAAGTTTTACGTAATTTTTAAAATAAGGTCTAATTTTCCATCGGAACGTATAGGAAAACACGCATGCTTAGTGGGTTAATATTTACACGGGCTTCGAATTCAAATATTGTTTAATGAATAGGATCCCCTCGAAGGGTGTTTGTGCAATTTCAGCTGGAACGCTCGAGTTTCACTGATGTCCAACCAGTCGACCGCGGAGCAATTTTCAGTAAATAAACTAACTTTGAACGGATCTGCATAAGTGGATAAGCACACGTTGTCGTGAATTGGTCAATAGCATACGATACAGATTTGCGCCTTGTTGCTTTTTGAAAAATCTGCATGTATATAAAATACAAAATAGCATATGTTTCTGTCCGTCACGAGAATTCTTCCCTAATACTGAACAATGTATTAAATTATACCATGTTTGCTCGAAAAGTGGAGCATATAGATCTAAGCAGAAGATATTCACTCCGAAAGTAAAGTATGTGGATCTCGACAGTGTAAAAACATATAGTGATTGTTAATTCTCGATTGTTTTGAATTCACAAGGTTGAGAAGTTTTTTTTTTTGGGCAATTTTGTAAATTTCGAGAGTTGGAAAATTTTATTTATTGATTCTCGAGAAATGTCGAGAAAATTGGAAATTTTTAAAATTTAGCAGGAATTACAGCACATCATTTTTTGACGCTTTTAATTAAATACTGAAATAACACGCGACTTAACTTTTTGAAATTTTCGAGATTCCCATAAAAAAAATTCGAGAAAAAAATCGAAAAACATATTAAATTTCTCGAGAATTCCAGAGACGATCACCGATCAATAAGAGACTATAAATATTTATGCATTCAACTATAAAATAAATGTATAATAATATGATGAATAAAAATAATCTGAATAAATAATGAATTTGAATCTACCCCAGAGGAAACTGGGCAAAAAATGCTAGTACATATACACTCAAACCTGTTTTATACGGGTAATAGAGACGGCATAATCAAAAATTTGAAGCTGCATAAAAAAAATCGCAGAAAAAAGAACGCATACGATTTAACTGTATATTTTTTAAAATACGTATACAAAACTATTCTTGATTTACTAACATAAAACATGCGTCAAATGTGAAACTATGATTTTTTTTATTTCAATTTATTAAAATTTTATTGAAAAATATATGTTGTATTAACATTGCAATGTTGTAAAATAATTTATATGAAGTAGTATAAATAGTAATATTGCAAAGAGAAATATATAGAGTGGCGCAAAGTAAATCTGAAAGGTTGGTGACCTAAGGTATATCACGAAGGCCAGTGAATTATCAAACCCCGCTCGTGTAATATCGAGAGGATTGCCAGTGCAGCTAGAGAAAATTATGCCATAAAGATGGGAAATGGCGAATTATCGAGGAATCCCAATATCAATTAGGAAACGGGAAGGGTATTTTATGAAGGATCGGAAGGAAAGATCTCTGAATCGCTCTGTTTTCCTGGTCGTTGAGCAAAATTGGTGGCAACCCTTTGGGAATACTGATTTCGGATAGATGTTAATAAATATAACATCGGGATAACTGTCATCATCAGAATCATCTACATGTTATCTCAGTCCTAAAGCCAGATTCAGAAAATACGTACACATGCAGTCAGTTTTAAATGTTCATTATTTAATTTATCGATGACGTCTGATACCACTATATGTTATCTCGAATAGCATTACATCTACAATACTATTTCGTCAAATGTACATAAAACGTATATGCTAACTGTGAATCTGTTTGAACTTGATACTGCTGCATATTTCAGCTAGTCATCTCATTGATTTTAATATGTCAATTGAGTGCGTCAAAATTTAAAATGACGATGAAACGGTCTTTTAAAACTGTTGAGATTTATATGCTCCTTTTTATAAGCGAGAATGGCATATAAAATACATAATTTATTAAGCCAACTGGCTACATCACACTAAATTATTTGTACAATAAAATTCTTTGAAATGTGATTTAGTATACAAGTAAATCGAAGAATCTTTACTACAAAAATACAAAGCACATGTATACAACACTTAAAACACTTAAACACTTAAAACAGTGTTCAAGAAATATAAAAACATTTGAAATATTTTTTTTCACGGTGTCTGCTTTGTAAGTGAAGCATGTTCTACATGTAATACACATTATGTTATATGAATCTCAACAATACGAAGACACATCTCGGCAGATTATTTTTAACAAGGAATGGTTGTCAGTCGTTTTCTCAACCCGAAGGGCATCTAGTAATACAGTTTCGGATTGCTTTTAAATTCAACATATATAATTAATACTTTTGACTGATGGTGCTTGATGAAAATTGATTTTAAATAATTTAGAATTCAACATATATGGAAATCAAGCCCGGACTCCCGGACGCATGCAGATACGCACACCAACCTTTCGTCTACCGGGGAGACATGAAATATTATTAATACCATATTTATTTTTTTAATAATATCTGAATTATTACATGTATTAAAATATGGTTAAACATTTTTTTTTAAAGGTTGTTAGTGTGGTGTACATTCAGATAAAAACGCGAGAGTTTCGTAGCCAAATTACAAGTATATAACATTTTGACGTCAAAAATGTGATATTTATAAAAAAATATATATCAAAGCCTCGTAATATTGGTATCCGGATATCAGAAATGAAAAGGGGTTTGTTCTTTTCATCGTGCTTTATTGCCAGCAACCGCAGCGGTCGGTAATGAAGGAATTGTGATCGAAAGCTCGGGAACGTACTTTGAATACAACAATAGACTAAAGTCCGCCAACTTTCTCTATCAGCAACGTGACAATTTTACTAAATAATCATAACTTTACGACGCCATTTCGGGACGAAATTTCTGAAGAAATACTTTTACAATTGACAAGAGAAACATTTGTGTCGCTACACGAAGCTAAACACAGTTCTACTGTATATTTTGTTACAGCATTCCGCCAAGCACGTGGACAATTTTTACTTTCGAGATATAAAGAAAAATTATTTTGAATGATAATTAAATATTAAGCAAATATTGAGATATATAATCCGGTATTAATAATACGTCTGTATGTATCCTAGACAGAAATTTGCAAACATCATTAAAAACTCATGGATCAGTGCTTAACAAAATATTAAACAAACAGTGAAAAAGATAATTTTATAAACCATTAATGGAATTTCTCACCAATGGCTTAGTAGAAGACTTCAGCACATAAAGTGTACCATATCGATTTTTATAATGTGAAGTTGACAACTTGCTAACTGGAGTATACGTATCTTATTTAAACACATCTATTTAACGATAATTGGTTATCAACTGATTGGTTAAACTATCGGGCATCTATTCTGTAAAATAAAAGTTTGCAGCTATGGAATTTAAGCTCCCAATTTCCGGTTTAATAAAATTATAAAATTGTTAGTCAAATCACTATTAACTCGAGGCATGGATTCATAATAGTATCATTATAATCTAGACTAGTTTTTATTGGTCCGACTAACATAGCTGACCCGTGTAACTATAATTTAACGCAATTTCATAATAAATTGATTGTTAATTAACAATTGTTTCGGTCATAATTATGTCGTAGATCATTGGAAAATTAGTTAAAATATCGAACATTATTACACTAGTTTGGTTTACATTAGCAAAAAGTGTAATCGCTTACTTTGTGTGTGTAAGTACGTAAATATTAGAAAAATGTACACATCAAAGAAAGCTCCTTTTCAGGAGAGATTTAAAATAATTGCATGACAGTACATTTAATGATTTACGTCGCAAACTTTCAATAAAACGAAGATTAGTAAAAATAATGACGATCAACCATAACTCAATCTGCAAATCGTAAAAGTTTTCTGATTATTTTTTTTTTAATTTCAACGATATAATAAGTTATGTTAAATAAAATGAAAAAGTCTCACTATAAAAAAGATTGAATTTTATGTCGAAGACTTAAGACGAAAGCTATTTAATTTAAAGGAATTCAAAAAATGAAACGTCCAAAGTATCTTTTAGATTTTATATTGATACGGTCCAAGCCACTTTGTTACGTCAGTACGTCAGAATTTATTGAACAACTTCAGAAGAGCCTAAACTTTGTGCACGCCCTCTTTTTACGGCATACTAAATTTCGACATGCTAAATTAACAATGATGATATTACAACCTGATAGAAAGCTGAGAGATGTGCTTCAAATGTACTGGAATGATATACTGTACATAGGGATTTGATATGGCGAAAGGAAAATATAGACCTAATTTGCTCAAACCATATTATGTATTCAATGCATCTTCAAGGGAGCATTAAATTCTAATAATATTTTTGCATATACATCGAATAAATTATATGATTTACTTATACAATTTGGCGTCTCTTAATTGGAAAAGTTGACTAACAAAACTCAATTCAAATTGATTCAATAATTAAAGCTACTTTGAAAACAGGATATTTCGAGCTTTTAACATAATCTAAAAAAACTCCATTTAATCATACATTTGATTTTGTATTCAAATATAAATAAAACAAAGTGATGGTTCTTAATGACAACTTATTTTAAACTCAGATTTAAAATTATGGACCATCATTGGATCATAAATCAATATATTCATACAATGTGTGCATAAAAACGATCTAAATGGAAGTAAAAATAAAAAAAATTCAGTATATTTAAAAAGCTTGGTCGCTTTACAACTGCACAAATATTAATGGTTCGAATCTTAAAGCTACAAAAGTTTAAAAAACCTTAAAGATTCCCAAAAAGATCCCCGATAAAGTAATCAATTGACTGATAACCGTTCCTTGTGAAAAATCTATGGTAAAAAAGTTTTGATAAGAATACAAATGATTTATTAAGCTATATATACTTCATTTCTGTGGTGATGATCTCCACACTGTTGGGATTCATATGCTCCACTTTAGCAAGAAACAAGAAAGCAAAAATATTTAGCGTATTTTGTTTACAATCATGATAAAAATACGATGTATCTTTGAAAAAAAATAAAAAATGAAATAATATTTTCGATTGAATGAAATCAATGTTTTTCATCCCCTTAATACGAAATGACAACCACCCCGTAAGAAAGGAATTCAGAATGGCGAGATGATAAGGAAATATCTGGCATATTATGACGGGTGGAGGCTCGATATACATTTGGAATTCGGGTTGAAATTTCATTGTTTACGAATATCAATTTCAATTTTTAAATTTAGATACTTAATCACGAACGAGAAAATAATAAATAAAGCTCCGATTTTGATGGATAGTTGATACTGACAGACGAAGAGCTTTTTTCGTTTTGCTAATTTGTTACGAATGATTAAGCTCTGGAGGAAAAAAGCTACATTAAATAAAATATTAACTTTCAGAACCGGGTTGCTGATAAAATATTTGTAATTTTACAGCTGAATATATTGCGAACGCATTATTTTGTTGTATTATTAAACTACAAACTGGTTGAACATCTATTTTGTCAATAGCTATTGCGTCTGTGGTGCTGTAAAACCAAAATAGTGTCACCACAAAATCGGATATCAACAAAACTAGTATATTATATAATATGTAAATTTATTAACTACATCTGCGGTGAATTTGCAGAATGTAGATTGTTATATATTTAAATAAATATTTGTTACGAGAATCAGCCCATAACTCAACTCAATATCGAGTCGACATATTTAAAGGTGATATGGACACGAAATTCTATACAGGGAAAAAAATATTGTTTTATGTCAGCAAATATTTATATGCAAACGTGATTATCTATAGTATTAATGTAACATTATAGATTATAATATATAAAACTATCTTAAAGAGAAAAACAAACTAATCAAGCGTATTAATTGTTATTAAAGCTTATTAAATCAACACAATAAAACGCGTTTAACTTAAATGTGAATTATCTTAAGCTTGTGAAGATCCACTATTTATGCTTTGCTACCAAATAAAAATAAATTTGATAAAACGTTTTTTATCTACGTGTAAACCACGTGTTACAGTACGACTAACTGAAGTATACAAGTCTTATATAACTCATTTTATAAATAAGGCTTTGTATGAGCAGAATTATGTATCGTTTCTTATGACCGATGTTTCTTATACTTCAATTATTAAAAATTGATATGGACTAACATAGCTATAAACCTTTTGTATTGAATTTGTAAGATGCAGCTATGGCAATAAAATACTGATCTATTCTTTATAAGCAATGTAGTAAATGACTAAAATTTTGGAATAATACTAATTATAAAACAAATACAAACGAAAGAAAGTGTATTTACGAAGTACGATTTATATTTAGTACAAATTATTGAGGCCGTTTGAAGACTCTAAATAATTAAAACCATATGGAAGTATTAACGCCTATGTCTAGAACAATTTAAAGTAGCCAAATAATTTATACTCGCTAAATATTCGTATTTGTGTGGGGCACGCGGTATGATTATTCAATCGTAATAACTTATTATACAAACATAGGTAAAAAATAATTGTATAATTCATAATGAAATAAAAATAAATACATAAAATAAAAACAGATTTATTAAATAATGAAAAATTATAATGTCAATTAACAAGCAATAAATGATAACTATTTCAATTATAGCAATGCAAGGTTACAGTGTCAAATATCACTTCATCAACGAGATGTTTTATTTTTTAAAACATTAATCAACAACTGATTGCACTAAATATGTTATCTGGGGACTAGAATGGCACAGATCAAGTGAGTAATTTTCACAAGCACTCGAATCACAACAATACGATGTGGGATCGCGGGTTGCGAGGTATTGTTTCGCGACGCTTTACCGACCGACGCTGGGCGGCGGTTGGTAGGCGGGATTTTTGGTCCGGGAAACTGCGGCGCGAAGATCGAGGGCGGCGCCACGTCGCGGCGTCCGTTCTAGGCGGCGGGCACCGGCGTACTAAACGCACGACGCCCAAAAACGTCCGCCCACGAGCGTCGACTGGGTCGATGCATATTTTATTATTTATTTTTACCTAAACAACTCTTAAATTATTATCCTTAAGAAAAACATTGATCATCCAAGCTGTGTTGTATAAAATAATTTCAAAAAAGCTTAACACTCGGCATGCGGGACCCGGAATACTCCACGGTTGTGTACCCTAGCGGTTACAGCGGGATACGAAATGCTCCGTGCTTCATAATTAAATATTTTGATTGCCATCTGTAATCAAAGACTTTAAGTAGATTTTTATAAGAAAACCAGAAATATTTATTGCTATATATTACGTAAATGTTGTCAATATTAATCAATTTGCATGTGTTTTAGGCGTTTTCATCATTTTCTCGACGGACATGGACTACTTTGATTTAATTTACTTTATTTCTGCTCGAATAAAACGTTTCCGTGTATAATTTTACAATGCAGATGAAGATTCTAATGCATATTTTTTTAAACATTCAAATTTGGTAATATCTTAGTTTTAAATAATAATTATACAAGTTGTGACAGTAATATTATATTTCAATGTTGATATATTGATTCTGAATAGAGTATTGAGTACAATAAATATTTGAAGTATTTAGAAACTATGTTATTTTTTTGCAAACTTTAAACGCATTTTGCGAATTTTCCAATAGTAGCCCGCACTTTAAGTATTAAAACTATCCTTTTCATGACTGTATTATTCAAAAATAATAGTACAATAACAAAGCACAATTTTTTTTAAAGCATATTTTTATTTTTAAAATGGTTATTTTATAGTAAAATTAGCTCGTTATTATTAATCAATTATTCATTAGTGTAATTTGACCAAAATTACTTCATGACAAATAAAAACATAATACGCTAATGAGCTTGATTATAAAATCATATGTAGCATAAAGGATCAACATAAAGTTATGATGTTTATACTGGATAATATACAAGAATATTGTAAGACCATCGAATTTAACTGAAAACTGTTTTATTCATTGTATGTAGAAAAATCAACAATAACAAAGAAGAAAACTTTCTTAATAGACTTTAATATTTTTAGATGGCAATATTAAAATAAATTCACTATTGTTATCAAGCGTATCTCAATTTGAAATAAGTATTACACGCATTTATAAAAGAATTCAAAACTTTAACGAAGTATATACATCTTGAATTATATTAATTCAATCATTCTCATTACATAGTAAATAATTCTCTTAAATTACCAGTCAGACAAGACACGTAAAATTTCTTAACTATTGTTCACATTGTATGAGGCTTTAAATGTTTTCAATTCCTTCAAGTAACTACAGAGGATGAAGTATGAATCAATTGGGATGAGCAGTTTTTTGCAGTATTGATGGCAATCAAATTTAAGTGTAATGTTAAAATTAAATATAGTTGTTTTATTATTAGGAAAAAACCTATAAATGATCCGATTTTTGCTGTAAAATAATGTACGACCCTTTCAACGGACTTCAGGATAACCCATCACAGCTTCCCGCTCAGAGACGCGCGCATGCCTGACAAGCCCAACCGGAAAAATAACCCACAATATACAACGCAAAGCCTTATTCAGTCTCGTTTCCTCTCTCACACTCATCACTCTCTGTGACAGAGACAAACAGCTTACCCTATACCACTTTCTCAGGTATTTCGATCGAAGGATTGCCACGTTGGTCCTTTTCTGCAGCGTTCTACTGGCCCAGTGTTTGACGTTTGTACAGGGGAATATCGGAAAATTTTATTATTGAATATTTCATGATTTAAAATTTCTTCGAGGATGATTTTAAAAATACTTTCTAGGTGTTTTTATATTACCAATGTCCAAAATCTTTAATGCAATAAAATATTTTATATAAAAAACAAAAACAATAATATTGTGATGTACACCTACAATTCTGTGGTATACAACTATTTTAATAAAGCTATCTTGATAAAAACTATGAAGAATCAAAGCAAAAGTAACATTATAAGACATAATATAATTATTATAAAACAGCAGTACAGTAGAACCTCGATGTAACGGACTAATGCGCGTGAAGAATCTTCCGTTAAAGCCTAAAATTCGTTTATAAAAATCGGTTTTGTGAAAGCATTTTCTTTTTAAAAAAATTAATGGTACAATACAAAGCGAATGAAGATTCACGAAAAGAATTAAGTATTGTTTTTACTATTGAAGTATGCTTTCCTTTTATAAGCAACTGTCTAATATTACGAAAATGATATAAAATTTTCATCTACTTTTTCACTTTCAGTCATGATGTGATATTAGGGTCACACTCTACTACTTTAAACCATTGTAGAACAACTCAACTATTTCTTCTCCAAAATTTTTTTCTATTACTACATACATCAAGAACTTTTAACCCTTTTAAATCTATGTCTGAATCTTGGCCATCAAACCAATTTCCAATGTTTACACCTTCACTTCTTTGCGAATAGTTTTTCCGTCATATCAAGTTTCGTTGTATTGAGTATTGTATATTCTAGTAACATATTAGTAAAATATTTAATATAATATTCAAATAAAATTATTCTTGTTGCATGGCACGTGTAAATAAAACTGAAAGCTACGTTGGCTTATTTTATCCTGAAAAAAAGCTCCGTCTTTCATTTAAATTTTTCACGATTAGCCTTTTCCTTAAATGGACGGTGTCAAATATATAATTTACTGTAACTACATACTATACAATTTATAGTAATAATATATTAAGTTTGTACTATTGTATTATACTACAGAAAGTAACCATGCATTAAAATGTTAAAATATTGTGGAGAATCATACACATTTTAAAAAAGAAAAAGGTTTTATGATACTTCGAATTGTAATTTTAATATTAATACTTTAATTTGCTTAGGCGTGATTATTATTATGCTGTCCCCCCGGTAGCCTAGAGGTTGGAACTGGATACTTCGGGATCAATTCTCATACTTGCTGGATTTTCAAATTCCATGATGCCCATCGGGTTGAGCAATTGATTGAAAACCAATTATTCGGAATTATAAAATAATCTGTCGAGAAATGTTTTCACGTGTTTTATGCTGTATTAAACTATTGTTTATTGTAATTTCTAGTGACTAAATGGATCCCGAATTATAATGAGCTATTTATCAGAAGAAAAAGCGATGCACACGAAATTTAAGAAAAATACTCTATTTTACAATTAATTTTATATCATTTGGCTATAGCACAATAAGAAGAAATAATTAAAAATATTGTATGATACTTTATATTGTATTATAATGATATGATTACAGTGGCGGCGATGCGTATTTAATATTAATGAAATAAAAAAGGGTTCTCTTTCGTTTCAGGATTGTAAAAATTATGTTATAATATTTTTTTTATAACCCACCCACGCGTGCGTTAATAAATTGAAATAACTTTTACAGTGATATTTTCGGGAGACGGTATGATTTTAAGGCTCTGTTTGTAACAACAGAAAAAATTATGAATACGTAATTCGAGTAAAATTGGCTTTTTCATACACTGCTGTAACACTAGAAACGAAAGTGTGCATATTAAACAATATATAGAGATGAAACATTTTATTTTACGACTGTTGCCGTACGGTCCCATTGATTTCTTTTTTTATGGAAGCTTTTTGTTTTTATGGGACATGATTTTTCTGACGCGACTTGAATACCGCACGTAATCATTGACGTCACCAAAAACGAATTAGCAGAAAACATCGTACATAATATATGTACGTATCTTGTGGATTAGATTTTTTTTAATACGCGAAAAAACAATTAGATTTTATAATAAAGCTAGGCTACAATTTTGTCACCGATTAGAATGTTTATTAAGAATCATTACAATACAAGCTTAATCTGCAAACCAGCCAACACCACTTATGTAAAATTTTCAGGAGCAACAAAAAACTTCGTTGAATGTGTATGTTACTACATGTAGTTGGCTGATGTGTGCGGATAATTTTACGTATTTTATTTTTTTGTAAATTTTATGCATTTTTTGTGCGGTAGAAAAATTTACGTTGAATAAAATAGCATTTAAATTGGTTTTTCGAGCATAGGTGGAGTAAGCTGGTTTGCACATTAAGCCATCGATAAATCAAAACATTATGTTAATGAATTCTTTGATAATTTTGTAATTATAATACTTTCTATCTCAGTTAAATCGTTTGGCTCGAAATAACATCTGGACGAAAAATGTCAGTAGTGATGTCAACACGAATGACAATATCTGTGCTTAACAAAATTGCTTCTATTATTGACATATTCTACCTGAGTGAGCATGATTTATTTTGTTTTATCTTTTTTTTTTACGCTTTTTCGTTATTTTTTATTGTATGACTTCCATCTATATCGCTGTATAAATAAATACCTTGTAATTCCAAAAAACAATAACAAAAAACAATGTCAATATTTTTAATAAACATATAAAAATAAACGAGACTAAACAAGTTAAAATAAGTTGTATTATTTTTTTTAAATTTTGATACGAAATAAGTCTAATATAAACCATTATTTAAATATCTCTTAATTGCAATTTACCGTCTTTAGCTTCACATATTTTTTCGTATATCATATGATTATTATATTACATTCGACTTCCTTAACTCATAACTGGTAATATTTTTAATATATTAAATAATTAAATTGAATTAAATCGAATATCTGTTCTCAAGGCTTATTTACGTTTAAAATTAGGTATCTTCAAAAAGGTCTGAATTTACCATAGAGCTACAGAAGCTTTACCTCCGGACCCACAACTTATCAGAGGACCTGGAACCACATTAATAAATCGGAAAAACTTTGCGACAGAGGAAGTAGCCATTTCAACGCTGAGCACGACAAAATTTGGTAGGCACTTTCATTATAGTAGTACATCACTGAAACGTTCGATTTCCCCTCAGAATTTTTCTTAATATACCTGTAACTAATTGGCAAGGCGAGAGGTAATTTTTCACATTTTCACGAATTGAAAATTATTTATGCCACGCTACTGGCCAAAATCAATTAAGATGATTTAGTGAACTTGCAATAAATTTTTAAATATTCAACTTAATACATTTTGATGAAATCATAGGAACGAAAAACCGACAAGGAGAATAAGAAAATGGTAATTAAAAAAATGTTTTCATTAATTCTTTTGGGCATTATTGCGTATTCTTCTTCTTCCACATTTAATCTTAAGGTAGACTGTGTAAATCTCAGTCGTGAGCCATTATTCTTGCATCCGCAAAATACATGGTATATCCCTGTCATATTTGCTTCTTATGCAGAGCATGCAGCCACCACATAACGCCTCTAGGATTCTCCGTCGTCAACCAACGCCTTTCAATCCTACCGAGTTCCAGTATTTGGAAAAGACATTTAGGATCCAGGCTTTTCAAATGTAATAATACAATTTATAACAGTTGACCTTATTTCAATGAACAAAACAGATTGTAGATTGTTTCAAGATCAAGTACTTGTGCTTTTAAGAGATAAATGGTTTAAGATTTTTTCTTCTTTCGACGTAACCCTACATCTAGAATCAGCTCACGACACACTGATTGCGTAGCACTGATTAAAATCGACAAATGGAAAATACATATCAATAGTTTAAGGCGGGAATTCCCAATATGTGTACAAGCGGCACCCTGGAATGCCCTAGCGTAGGCATTATAAAAAAAATGGATCACAATTTTCTGGAAAGATAAAAAAAATTTAGCAGCGCGAGTTTTTAGAGCACCGTGTGAAAAATTCTAATTCAAAAAAGAGGCCGCGACCCTAAAAAGTTTGGGAACCATTGGTTTAAAGTCAAAAATTGATAACTGACATAATAATACCATTTTATTGCATCATACTATTCAAATATACATCATAAGTCCCTTATTAATTCGATAATTAAAGTCATTTAAATATAATATATCAAAAAAGTGTTCCGAGAAAATTTGACAACTGTACTAAGCGAGCTTATCGAGATTTATCGAAAATGTGTCGTACCTAATCAGCTCAACAAATAAAACGTTTAAAATATTCTTTATGTCGAAAAGATCGCAAAAATAAATAGCAAAATAGTCAGTTTTTTACAATAACCTCCAAAATTTGCACTTTAGGGCATTGTGGTATCGAATATGTCCCACTAGTTTTGATACTTAGGATGCATGGTGGGCTATTTTTTAAATTTAGTTAACTCATTCATTGAGCTGCGTCGCCCTGATTCGATTTTTTTATGTAATCGTGTAAACTATGTAACATTTAAAAAAATTGAATAAAAAAAATCTGTGCATCTAGGTATTTTTTTTCACCAAAAATCCTGAGCCTCAAAGAGTTAAGCCATCGAGATATAAAACTAAAATATTAAAGAATTATATACACACACAGGTAAAACGTGAATATAAAAAAACACGTACTTTAAACGTATGGTTAACGTTGAAATATGATAGAATAAAGTAATGTGTTGGGAATTTGTAATAGGGCTACATGACCTAGGCATGTTTCTCGGGGAGTAATGTAGATATGTCGGTTCTTTGTAATTTATATCCACGTGCAAAATACGCTCCGTCGGTGTGAATGCATAAAATAACAATTGCGATAAGAGAAAAAAGCCGCGCAAAGCGATAAAAATCGCTATCAGGCATTAAGTATTCCCTGAGTGAAAATTTATTACCAGGCCAGCAGAGGGATCCATAATATAGGCCACGTGAGCGAACATAATCTGCGAATGTACGTTGACAGGAAAACCTCGCTTTAAAAAACAATCACTCATAAACAAAACTCAACATTAGACTTACAATAATCAATCAATTCAACACATTCTTTACAGTAAGTCAAAAACCATCTCCATAAAGCATACATTATAAATTATAACTTCATCTATATGTTTATTTATCTTAATTTAGACACATCTTTTGACACTTTGTCGGAATTATTGCGTGAAAGCACAATGTTTATGTATGAGTGCCGGGTTATTATTAACGATAGGAACACCTGGTACTTTAAATTTTGCAAATAAAAAAGATTGGACGTTGGGGAAAACACAAATTTACATGTATTACGAATTATTAGTTGTATGTGAAAAATTAGAGCCGAATTAAAATCAACACCATGGTCATTTTAAATTAATTCTTCAGTAGAAGACTTTTTCTGGCTGGTCCATTTTTTCTCGCTGTCATGCTGACATATTCTTCTACAAGACGTGAAAAATTCTTCAAATCAGCAGCCGAAACGTATGCCTTTACATTTTTTTCATATATCTAAAAGACTAGAACACAAAAATAGTAAAGTAAATAATGATGCATACCAACAGTTTAAAGCAAATTTTAATCAAGCGCCATCGCTTGACAGTAATGAATCTTTTATTTTATACATTCCATGTTCGCTACCAAAGTGGAGCATATTAATCTACACAGTGAGCAACGAAAGAGGAGTATATGAATCTCCGTAATCTGAAGACGTCTTGTCAGATTATTTTTCACGAGAATTGTTTATCAGACAATTACCCAACCCAATGAACGTCCAGTCCTGCATTTTCGGAATATTAAAATCCGACAGATAGGGAATCGAACCTGCGTTAAATCTTTATTTACCATAAATTTGGTTTCCAATAAAGCTATAATATTTAAATCTGTATAGCTAGACATTTTTTTCATTCAGAAATCTACTGAAATTATTTATCTTTGTAGAGAGAACCATTCCGTTTTTGAAGTTTCCTGCAAATCACATCAATACCATTTGGTTTGTGTAATCATACACGTTTTCCATTGATCAATTTCTGTTACCCTGATCCTTTTGATTCATTAAAACGGCATACATTGAATCAAGTATACCAGCAGCATACAACACCATAGAAGAGCATTTCATTTCGCCCATGGTATAAAAGCGCACCATTTCCCCATGAGTAGACAAACGCGAAAAACGGTCCACTCACTTTATATGAATGCGGGAAAGGCGCCTATAAAGAGATCTAGCTTAAAAAGCCTGCCGAAGCGAGTGCACACTGTCAGGAGGCAGTGAAGTACTGAAGCCAAGAGGTACACTCGTATATATACGCGTTTCCTTCCATAATAAATCGACGCATAAAATTTACAGCGTAAATAAAAAGAAATTGAAAAAATACTTGTTAGGACTTTTTGAATGTAAGATTTATGATATGTATACCTTAAATAATACTGTTGATCGAAGGCGCACGTGTACGAAACGGCGGAAATGCAAACACATCATTTTCTAAATAAAATAGTACATATTTTCATTCATAATTTTATAATAATATAGAAACAAAGTATTTATTTATAGTTTATTATAAAGGCTTCGAATGTGAAAACAAAAATTCGTTCTGTAATCTAAAATATTGTTCAATAAGCGCGTATGTATATTATATATATACCGTGTCCGCTTCAAAACTGGAGCATATGGATATACACATTGTAAAGACGTCCGCTACAAAAATAGAGTATATTGATACCCCGATGTGAAAGCATGTTTTGAAAAATTCATGTACATAATATACGCAACAATAACTATAAGCCCGCGGGCACGATAGATGTCGCGGCGACAAAGCTAGGGAAACAGAGATGCAAAATAGTTATATACACATATGTGAGTGAGCGAGTTTTTGTAACTGTCGCGCTGTGGAACTTGCTCACTTTCTCACTCACCTATTTATAGCTATTTTGCATCTCTGTTATGGTCGCTTTGACGCGGTCGCTCTGGTATCTTTCCCGCAAAGGGCATATTCTCACATGTTTCATCAAAAGGATATAAATTCTGAATTATTTAAAACTGGTAAACTTCCATATGTGAGATCACTGTTAAAGGATATAGGTAAAAAAAACAGAACTAGTGTCTAAATTAAGCTTTAAAGTTTGAAAAAAGGATGGCCTGGAAAATCGCGACCTGGAAAAAAGGCTTTCACCTAATCAATATCATTGATTTTTCTTAAATATCATTTTGAGTGAGTAAAATACCAGTGTTCTGTGTCTCCTATGAAATTTGTTCTATGTGGCTTACGTTATTTTTCTTTTCCACAATCGATATTGTAATATAAAGTTAAAATAAGTATGCAAAGTAGAAGCGTGTGACTCACGCCGTAAGTAGCTAAAAAAATGTCGAAGAAGACGAATTTGAAATGATATTTTTTAGAAATAAAAGCCAGAGCACCATGTAGCGTGGAGAGGTTACGAGTCTTTGATAAATCATTTTCTAGTCTACCTGTGGCACGTTTGATCAATCAGTACAAGCTAGAAGGTGCATCTGTAGCATGGTCCAATAGATGTTATGCAGTTCATTAAGAACTTCACTTGGGAATAGACTATTTATTGTACTGCAAACGACATACTGGCCAAAGTCCCTCACCCACAGTTTTACAAGTCCACGTGTATATTTACATGACATTTTACATTACAAACTACATATTCAGGGCATTGAATATATAGAACACGAAGATTTGTTCAAATAAATACGGCATATTTAGAACTTTCGCAAGAATATGTATTCAAAGTATCAAAAAAATGGATATAAAATTAATATAAAAAATGAGGAAGAAAGAAAAAATGGCCTACCAAAAGAGTTAGACAAAAGTTATAAAATAGCATGCATATTATCTCACTCTCACTTAGATGGAAGACATTAACATACAGTATTATTAAGCACAGATATTTTCATGATTACAACTGATTGTATATTGTACACAATACGAAAACGAGTAGACTTTAGTTTATACAATAACGTGAACAATCGAATAGGGGCCAACAAAATAAATAACTTGTCTATTGATTAAATTATTTATTAAAATTACTTAGTTAGAAATTATTAATATATCGATAAATATAAAAGCAGACACATGAAGTCATAATAGATTTTATTTGTACAAAAGCCGAAAGGTTAGCCGCGCGCCTTCCATCCATGAAGTGCAGGTCCGACTCCCACATCTTGCCAGATTAAAAAAAAAATGCAGGACCGAATACCCTTCGGATTGAAGAATCTGACAACCAATTCTCATAAGAACAATCTTTCAATACATGCCTTCACATTCTGGAGATCTATATACTCCACATCCAGATATCTTCACACTGTATATATTCATATGCTGTACTTTTGGAGTGAATATGGTAAAAAAGTGATGATTATTAAGCTATAATTTCAATAATACTAAAATAATTTAAAAAGAATATAACTTACCTAAGTATTATATAATGGTGGTATTATTGATAACTCTGCCGATCTTGCTAATGTTGGTCTGTAGAAATCGGGAACATCAGCTATTTTTCATTCCTAAATGCAGGGCTATCCTGTCAGTAGTCATGATAATGCAGAGAGCAATGGTGATGTTTAAATAGATCGCCTCTGATATTGATATCCTCCACCTAGGTTAGAGCGAGCTTAGATGGACGCTATTATATACATTATCAAAATAGGGTCTGTCTAACTTAC
>JAGVSQ010002143.1:11105-25851 GCA_022683975.1 Rhyacophila evoluta | reverse complement strand
TGTCAAGTCGTCTTCGCATTGCGGAGATCCATATGCTCCACTTTGGGAGCGAACACGATATATAAAAAAATACAAATCTAATGATACTATCATGTAAATTGTATGACAGCAGGATATATAATATTTTTGTGATTAAACTCTTTTGATATGTGGAGCATATGACAACTACACAATATCCGGGTTCAATTTAATTCCTACTATGTCGTCGTGAAATCATCTTCTAATATTGTCGAAAACTTCACATAAAGAATAATTTGTGACCAAACTTATTTTGTGTAATTAACTTTATTTATCGGATATGCGTCAAGTAGTTTATACTCAATAACGGCTTATTTTTCAATGCATTAATTTGTATTTTACTTTATCAATATTGATAAAATAGCTTAATAAAAATGTTACTAAAAATTCCCCAGGCGAGATATATTAATATAAAATACATACATAATGCACGTTGTAGGGTGTATAGTGTTTTCTAAGTGGGTGATATTGATATATAAGTCGATAATAAGTAATATACAGACAAAACATATGATACTATATGATTAAGCTGGCTGAAAATGAATGTATACTACCAGTAAGAACTTCTATAAAGTTGAATAATATACGTATCTTACGAGGTAATGTTTACATAAAAAGTGAGTGTAATATGGTCAAATTATACATACAAATACACGTATTGTATCCTTTTGATATTAAGTATTATTCGAGCTGGTTCTTGACCGGAAGAAGTAGAATTTCGGTCTTGGTTACCATCTGCCCCACGTCTTCGTTCTCCATGTCTCGTAAGACAGCCCTGCATACCGTATGCCCCAGCTCATTACCTTTCCAAACTACATACCATTTTTTAAGGTACTGTCCGTAAAAAACATAATTTTGGGAACACGTATTAGTTTTAGTGGTAAAAAAATCAAAAACTTACTGAAATTTATATATTTTTATTCAAGTATTTATTTTAATGATAATTTATCAATTTCAGTTGCTAATTTACATTAGGTTACATTGTGTAAATCATATATACAAATTGATAGAAAATCACATTAATTAAAATATATTTTAGTATGCTGAATATAATAATTTCTTATGCGTACCATTGTTATAACTGTGTGATACTTAACAATTTTGATAAAATTAATGTAATTAAAAGATACTTTGTTAATTTATTGTGATGTTATTTAAACCAAATGTCAATTTATTAAAGATACTAAAATATTTTCATTTTGTACAATCATCACTTAAAATGATTGTAATCGTTGTTTCATCTATATAATTATTTATGAATTTATTAAAATCTTCAAAAAAAACATCATACTCAAGTTCAAAAAGACCTAAGTTAGTCAAACTTTTTCATTATTTAAATAAAATTCAAAAAGCAAACAAATTTATTACCATAAAGTATGTAAGTATTACCGGCATGCAATTCTTGTATTCAAATTTCTTTCGTAATCATTTTATCGACGAAGGAGGCAATAAATAATCCTGCAATAAGACCAAATAAAAAATGGGCTCGTGTCTTGTATCGTTTTATTTCATTTGGATTTCTTTATTACTGACATTAATTAAAATAATTTACCCTTTTATTAAGTACAAACAATTTACATATATTTAAAATGTACAGTTTCATTCATATTATATTTGAAATTTAACATATAATTTTGCTGTTAACTAAAACTTTCATTTTTGAAAATCATATAGTTTATCAATGGAATTCATAATATTTATTTTATCACAAGCAATCTTGATTCATCATTATCACGTTCCTTTACGTGTACTGTTTGAATTGTATGAAATTGGTAGAACTAATTTAGTACGGAATTGATTATTGATAAAGAGTTAATAAAGATTGATAAAGAGAAAGAAAGAGAACTTTGAAATACATGCCCTTTTTTAAAAGAAAATATAAAAATTGCCCATAATAGGTGTCAGTAATTTATAACTGGAAGTTAATTAATTTCTATCATTAATTTTTCATTATTATTTGTTTATAAAAATTGTACATGTCAATTAATCAACCTTTAGAATAATCTAAATGGAGAATTATATAAAACATTATTAATAAAAGAATTGCTGAAAAGAGTTATCATAAAAAAAATACGGGAAAACTTACATTACATATTTTTACTACTTAAAATTACATATTGTATTATCTACTATCTAATGAACTACATCTCATATAACAAGAACAACATTTTTTTACGGAAGTCACTAATCTATTATATTATACAAACAAGGTATCTTCAATTTATAAAAATCCATGTGGCAAGTTTAATAGGATGATTATATAAAAAAAAGTTCATTACACAGTTTATATGCACAAATAAATCTAAAGTTAAACATATATATTACAATGCATCATTAATTAACGCCATGTATATGTCGTGGCTTACAAAACTAATGTAAAAATTATCAGCCTGACATCATGCTTCCATTACATGGGTCTCACCTTTGGTCTTTTTCGGGCATTGTGTAGATTGGTAATATGTGTACAAATGATGAATAATTATTCATTTGAATCAAATAAATTTCCGTAAATCTCCATAACATGATCAATAATTTTATTCTAAAACGTTGGAATGTACGTAATTTCTTGTTATTCATCACCCATTTCCATTTTCTAAGTTGATCATACTATGGAGACTACATGGTGTCTCCAAGAATTGTTGTTGCCAACTAATACTCTTGTGCGCAGGTCAAGACTCCCAGGTCATGCATTAGTTTCATAATTCCACCGCATAGATTATGTGTACTGTATTTAACAGCCCTACAGAATGTCTAAATCGGATCGGCTTAATGAATGTTAAGACTCTCTTGAGGCATCCGCAATACGTGGCCGAGGCAGGTATAGTTTGAAGCTACGCCCTTTCAAAACTTGGTAGCTTCATGGTCTGTTTTTTTAATCTTTTATATATGTAAACGAGGTCTGACCACCTTATTTTCAAAATTTGGCGCAAGCGTCTGTCCTAAAGCTTAGAAAACGTTTGTTTTAGGCCATTAGTTTGTGCCACGGCTTGCAACCGTACAGTAGCACTGACATAATGTTCATATGGCATTTTGTACAGTCCCAAACATTTCGCGTTGTATCGGCAGTTTTTTTAGTTATTTCTATTGAAACAGTAAGGTGACTTTAAGCACAAGAGACATCTCCCGTGATGTGTATCTCTTCCCTCAAAAACGTAATTTTATGAAATGGAAAAATGTCCATTAAAATTGGCAAAAAGTTAAAGTCCAAAAAGACGAGTCTTCAAACGACATTTGCTTATCAATCGTGTCAAGACAACTTTATCTATGTAACAACGAGTTCCTATATTAAATTTAATAATTGGGTCAGAAACACAGTCACCTTTCATTTTAACAGTATTTTCGGTGGTGCGATAACTTGGGCTTTTGAGAACGAAAAAAGTAAAAACACTTTGCGGAAATAAGGCTGTTCGGGGTGAGACGGACGGCGATAGGAAGAAATGGGAGGTGGGAGGTAAGGGGCAAGTCGGTGAAAGCGCGTTATCTCTACGGAAAAGTTTCTTTCGACGTTTAAAAGAAACGCAAAAAAACATTGAAAAGAAAAGCTTTGAGCTTCTGGAAGTCAAACATTCCTTCTGTAACTTTTTTTCATTATATATGTATATACAAATTATAGCTGTTATCATTCTTATTATTATAAAAAAGTTATTTGGAGAGTGAAAATTAGATAAAGCTGAAGGTGAAACATCATTTTTTAATTAATTTAATACGAAAAAGCCACGTAATGGATTATTAAGATGGCATTTCTTCTTAATCGACTTTTCTTTATATAATATTGGCATATGAGAATACTTATTGCTATACAATCATTATTAAAAACTAAATAAAATCCCCATATTTGTAATTATATACCAATATAAAACTTACTTTTTCCCATATTTTAAGAAGTACGTGTGTTGCTTAGACGATAAACACATAAATATAAAAAAAAAATATCTTCCATTACACATAAAAAGGATATTGCACATTGCAAGTGTTTGGTGTTAAATAGTTGTAAAAACTGTTGAATATAAAAATAAATGACCTAATGTACCTTATATTTTAACATTGAAAGCTTTCAAACTCCTTTTTGTATAAACAGAGAATTCTACGTGTGTAACTAAATTATTAATTTCATTGAACAAGGACACACCAGAATAACATATACACGTAGGTAAATATTCGTATTTTGTTTATTGTCATCTGCGTAGAAATTCAAGTATTTATAACCCATTAAAATTATACCAGAAATAATATAAATACATCCCTAACATATTATAATACGTTAAATTAAATCATGATATTAGTATTTAAGAATAATAGCCATTTAATAATTTAATCTGTTTATATTATATATATGTTGGAATCGAACTCGCATTCCCCGGATTGCCAGGCACGCACGCTAAATTCTACGCTACGCTAATATACTATTTCTTCACTAATGTGCACTGGAGACTTTATAATGTATTTATTTAAATACAATATATCGATTTATGAATTTGCTATTTATAACATTACATATTGAATTTCATTTATTTTTGTCAACATACCTACAACAAAAGCTTTATTTTAGGTACAGGCACAATATTTCTGATATCATTGTAGTTGTATGTTAACTGATGTAGAAATGTTTTTAAAATAATTTGTTGTTTTTATTATTATTTAAGAGATGAAGAATTTTACGTGCAATCTTTTTAAATGACGTTCTTCAAATTAATCTTTTAGCGCAAGAAAATGAGAAGTTACGTAAAAGTTTTATCTTCAGATAAAGAAAGGTTACCTTAACCGCACGTTTTCAATTAGTACTGAGGATTTTTAACGGGCTTAAAAAGGATAAAACGTAGAGAAAAAGGGTTAAAAGAAAACTAAATGTCAGACCTAATACTGTGGTACTAAAATATCGTATTACAAGATAAGATTCATCTTGATTTTTTTTTCAAAAATATATTAACTTAGTTGATAGAAACAACGTATAGCGCCTAAATCAAAGAGTGCCATATTATTATTATTATTATTTTAAATATTATATTACGTGTAATTAAATTTATCGCTAAAAATCATAACATCTTATTTTCCACAATAGGAAAATTTGTCAATATATATAACAGGGCATGACTATCATTTATCACAAAGTTCTTAGTTCCATGTTGTATATAAATATTAAATCGGACATTATCAGTATTATTTCAATTTTTTCACCGGTTTTTTAAAGGCAGAATATTATACAAAAATATGATTATCTAAAGCTCAAGATGATAAATTAGTACGATAATAATATAAAGTTATCGTACTCGAAGTACGCAAAATGTTTTTTTATATTTCTTTCATTTACATTAAGAATTACTTTATTTCTGGATTATTATTACTATTTTTTTTTTGAAATCATGAGTTTAATGTTCATTCCGTGTAAAACAGTTTTTACTTAGTTCTATTAAAGTACACAAACTTTTAATATTAACTTCGTTAGATTTTTTTAAGAGCACGAGCTTATGGCTTAGGTAATATTTAAAATCCAAATTCAACAAACAATAAAATACCTTTAAAAATCAACGTTTCTCTTTATCGATTGTAGACGCATTATGAATAAAACATTTTTAATAGCAAATTTCACTTAAAAATTTAACATCTCTTTTTTGTCTATTTTATTTAAAATATTTTAAGACCCTCCTAACATAAAATATATAAAATGAACCACCACTGTTATCGACTACCCCTATTTCATAGACACCCCCACCCCATTCCGATCTAACCCTGTTTAATCATTCATTACGCATTGATCACACATTGCTCTCGTCCGGCTACTAGTTAAGCCTCGCAAGCCTATTATATAATATGCAACCAGCAAATTAATAATGCATATTATTAGCCAATAATAAATTTATGCGAGCACTAATAGACTGACGTGCCAGCTATTTGCTTTTATTTAATTCCAATATGTAGTAAATCAAAAATAAAAAAATTATCTGATTTAAATTTACAGTATAAATATTTACATCCAATATATAATATCTTGTAATACTACTGACATAAACCAATCTAACAACTCATGCTGTTATTTCATTTTGTTTTCACTCGTGAATAAAGTATATTAACAGACACCAAATGTATTGGAATTTGGACTCCAATATGAAAACTGAATTTTAATAAAGAGTTCAATCAATTTATTATACCAATTGCTGAAGGCTGCATTACCTTAACGGAAGGTCATTTATACTGATAAATTGTTGCTCGATTTCGTTAGCATCATTGTCGCTAGGATCAATTCACTTTCTCACAGTATATAGTCATATAAATTAAAAATAGATTTTTTAAAGTTAATACTCAGACGTCTTCCGCAACCTTTTAAAGATTGATTCACATTTCCCCTGTCACAGTATATGTAATTGAAACTGTGCTTAGTAAAAATTTATTCTAGTCGTATAGGCTTCGGTTTTGACAGAAGTTATACGGAAAATATTTTAGAAGGTTTTTGGCTTTTGGCCAATTGTTAATATTTTAAATGGCTGCCGACGTACAAAAGGATCATTACGGAGATCGTATTGAATAGGATCACCAAATCACTACTCTGATTAACTGTATTTATCGACGATGGCTGCCGCCGATGCAGCCATTGAAAACATATCCCCCCACGCCGACCAAACAACTGCAAGCACTTGTCGTGCCTACCCCCAATAATGCGTTTTCACCCCTCACTGATGACTCCCTCCCACTTGCCAACATGCACACCCCAATACGATACCATTTGCAAAATTTCAATGATTATGTTTGATTAAAGATGGTGGATAATTTTGGGGAAATTAATATCGAGTAAACTATTTTATGATATATGTAATTAAAATTTTTGCGTGATGTGTGAAATCTCGACATACTAATTGAAGCTTATAAAAGTACTGTTTCAAAAAATCCAAATATAAGAAGTAGCCTATTTTAAACTTACACATAATTAAATAATCATTTCAAGCTGTATTTTTATTACAACGACAATAATACTATCACATTTTTATATTTTTATTAGTTATAAAAATGCTTAAATTATTTTATAAAATTATCTATATAGCTGGATTACATAAATAAAATACTAGTATTATACTATTTAACTTTTTTAAGGCCGACTTTCATTAAAAAATATAATATCTAATTTTGAATGATGTCGAAAAAAAATATTTTCATGAGGTGTCGATAACTGTTTCTTATAAATCAAATTAACCTTCTAGTAGTAACTATTTTTCTACCGTGACGGTTGATAACCCGAAACATGATAACGGTGTAATATCTGCAATAGCTGTCAACAATGTATATTTTTATATAAATTATCAACTGTTATTAACTTAAATGTTGTCATATTTTTTTTAATATCCCATTGGTTTTTAAAATTGCACACTTATTTGTATTATACAACTTGAGTTCTTATACATTTTTATAAGATGCATTTTCCAAATCAAAAATAAAGTGTAGTAAAAACATTTTTTTTAAATATTTTTTTTTACAAATACAGACAATACACTGTGGCTAACCTGTAAATAAAATTTTATACCGAAAGAAAAAAAATAAGTGTTATTAAAATACTTCAATAATATTTTTCGCATTAACAATTAACATTATCAAACATATTGTTTGTCATATTTTATATTTAAAATATTTTAATTTCCACCATACAAAACTTGGCAATTGTCAATCATATTAAGCAACTTGAATTATTTATGAGTTTTAAATATCGTTCCTTATCTATCCTGCGAGATTCGAACCCAAGTGTTGACCACCGAAGCATTATTTGATCATATTACCTTTTTTAATCACAGTTATTTATTTTATGACTTCTATTATGTTATTCTTCATGTTAAAATATTTAGAATGCCATTTTTACAAAAATAAATACTTATTCAGACTAAATTATATTTTCCGTACAATTAATTAACCATTATTGTGTTCAATATTTGTGGTGTAATTAATTATTGAACGAACTGACTAAAATGATGAAAAGGGCGAATGCATACATAATTTATATCAAAATGCATGTCCGTTTAATTGGAATTCGAGAACGGGTTTAATATAATGTACGTTACAAAATAATTGAATCAGACCGCGCATGTGAAATGCAATTCAATCAAAATTATAACAATAATTAGGCTTAATAGAATTTAAAAGAAACGCTTCGCACTAAATACTATGAATTTGATTAATTGAAAACAAAATAGTGTCTGATTTTTTAAATAGTTCTAATACATTTTAAAAAAATCGCTACACGTCCAACGTCAACTTAGTGATGAATTAATTGAATGGTTTTTTCTATATATACATATAACATTTTCTTCACAAGCTTTTTGCGCCTACGAAAAATATGTCACTTTAGAAGATACTTCACGTTATTTACGATTAGAATGATAGTTTAAGATATTTAAAATGAGTGCATCTATATTCACTAGTGGCATGAATTGTATGGTAAATAGTATGGGTTTATACTTGTTAAAAACTTGCAATATGAAAAAATATAGGCAGTTATTAAGGTTTGATAGGAAAACATGAATGTGTATGTTGCAAATAAATGCTTGTTCATGCATATAATAATATTTTATATGTGTAAGTTGTTTCTGATCTCAGTGCATTGAACTGACTGCGCTTAAAAATGCACTTGAAAGAATGGTCTGCAACGCAGTTATAAGTTGGAGAGGTCGGGAATCGACCCGGCATAGATGCTTTATGATCCATAGCTCTGCAAAATGAAAAAGAATAGTTTTATTAATTTTCTTTGAAATTATCTACACTTTTTTCTCAGTCGTTTTTTTATAATATCGATTTCGTCGCTTATAAAATTATTGCGTTTCCATTATAGATTATTAGATAAAAAGACGTAACCCACACAACAAATTTTAAAAGAGGTCCAAAAAACGTTTTTTTTTATGATTTTGGGCGAAATTCAAAACATTACATAGAGAAAAGTGCATGAAGACTAAGACTGGTGTTTTATTTACTCAATATGATATTATTTTATCGAGTTATTTAACAAAAACCAGTAAAATTGAATAAGTAGAAGCCCTTTTTTCTGGGCGCAAATTTTGCTGGCTATTGTTTTTTAAAACTTAAAAGCTTAATTTAGACACTAATTCGGCATTTTCAGCTTATGTCATTTTAATGTATCGTGTATTAAATAGAATATATTGTGACTATCGAATAAAACTTATTTTGAAAAATATAAAGTTATGACCTTTTTCCTTTCCACATGCGATATGGAATATTCGTAAACTTATGATATGAAGTTTATATATTATGTCCATATTGCACCCCGAAAATTACACTCTAGTAAGTCTGAATTTGGCTGTTATCGATCTCACATCCCTCTTGGTATTCTTAAATATCGTCTCGTTGACCGTGTGGCTCTTAGAAATATATATTTTAATAGAATCTAAAACAAGTCGTTTTTTTGGTATAATTAGATGACTAACAGTAAAAAAAAATGCAACGATTTTCGAAGCTTTTGCCAATTTCCCGCATAATTCAAAAAGCTCCTGGAACAAAAAATAGCGCGCAAGGCAAGATTCACATCACATCTCTGATGCAAATCACAAATACACACATACCTACGGAATAATCACCAATACCAGCGTCCGTGAACTCTAATACCGATACGTCTCCTTGGTCATCGCTCCCAACCCCACAAAGAATGCGTCCATCTTGCTTTTATTTATTTCGCGCGCTTTTTTACGTCATTCAAAAAAATAAAAAATAACACATATATAAGCGATATAATATGGCAACAGAGTAGTTCATTGACACTATGATCCAGTGATTGTCAAATATTTTAGGTTGCAAATTAGTGACTCATAAATATATCAATCCTTTTGATTTTATTTACTCCACCCATATAAGTAACGACGTTAATTATGAATACCATTGAAAAATGACAATTTTAACATATTGATAATAAATATATTTGACTGATGGTGCTTGATGGAAATTGATTTTAAATTCTAAATTATTTAAAACTGGTAAACACATATGGTTCACATATGGAAGTTTACCAGTTTTAAATAATTTAGAATTTTATCATATTGTTTTGTATTTATAAATTAAAAATAATAGAAGTGTTGACATTTGTTTGTACACTCCACTTTTGGAATGAACGTTTTAAAAAGGATATTAATGACATTTCACATAAATATTTATTAATATATTCATAAATATTCAATAATTATCTTGAATTCAAAAAAACAATTTTTGTAGGCCATAACCAAATTTATAATTTTTTGCTGAAATATTAATACAATGTTTATAACAGTAACGTATAGTTAAATCCTTAAAGGACAGTATATTTTCCGTAATAAATTCATTGTTCATGTTTCGTAATCCTCAAGTCTTCTATCACTGATATACTATTCTATAAAATATATTTTTTCTCTTTCTGATGTATTCGTACGCGGATAGCTCTGTTTCTTTCCGCGTTGAAAAAAGGCATTCGCAATAGGATCGTTCTATACTTGTTTTATACATATAAAACATAAGTATAGTCCGAACTAAAGCTGAGCTAATGCAGTTCTGCATGCAAAATGCATTTGTATGCGTTTGTTCCTGGTGTGATGCAAACCAGCAGTCATGTGTACTAATATATATTTTTAGTTTAACAAACATCCAAGCTGGATAATGTCTTCCCATACAAACCAGAAGTGCAGTAATGGTAACATAATTTGCCTATATCCAGTAAATGAGCAACCTTTTTTTTGATTCATATACAAATTTCAAACAGAATCAAAAAGTTTAATATATATATATATATACAATCTAAGCTAACATGTATCTCATTATGGCGTTATATGGTAGCAACAGTATATTTAACATATCTTAGAATGATTTTTTTTTAAGGATACTTTCTTTAAACATTGCTCAGAACGAAACTTTTTCGTTTGTATATGAACCCTTGACTGCCTTCAATTTATTTGCTCTATTTTGAATCTTTAATAAGAATAATATTTAATATACATACAATATTTCTTTGAAACTTTGTTTTTTATATCGTCGTATTACTGGCAAAAGACGTTAAGGTGAAAAATTCAGTTTTGAAATAATCTAGTTTTAATGTTTGAGTCTCTCTTTTAAATAGATTTTACGACAATTTCTTTAATTATAATCATTATACGTTAAGAAATTATCGTAAAATCTATTTAACAAAGAAGCTCAAACATTAATACTCGATAATTTCAAAACTTACTTTTTCACTTTAACGTCTTTTGCCAGTAATACGACGATATATACTAACTAATACTATTTATTTATGAAGCATAGTGGAATTAAATTTTATTTGAAATGTGCTAAGTTTAATTTTAAAATTTACAATTACATCTATAACGTTTCCTTTTTTTTATTTTCTTGTAAAATTGTATGTTATATATGTATAATAATAGCACAAGATTTTACTATCTATTTTTTTTTCTATTTTGTCTCCTGCATTCATCTTATTTTTGTATTTGTTAAAAAGTTATTGTCAAACCATTTTTTTCTATTTTCGTAACTAATATAGACTAATTTTACTTAAAAACTGTTTATTTATTTTTTCGACGAAACTAGCCGATTGTGGGTTAATAAGTTCATTTAATATTGAAACTTTGGCGTCAATATTTAATTGTATCGAAAGTTTTTATGTATAAATTTTAGTGTTAAAAAATATCATTATTGGCCAGGCATAATCATCCAGGTTTTTTTCATTTGAAGGACAACTCACTTAGCAATGAACCGAACCAGTATAAAGGAATAATGGTATATTTGCATCTCAGTATAACGGCCGTGCTTTGCTCAGCATCTTTTACGTTGGGAAGGTCAGCAACCCATACAACTTGCTGGCTTGCTTTATAAAATGTAATTGAAGAAAAAAGTGCGCGAACCGATGCTATTTTTGCGCGTTGTACATGCAGAACATACATCTCGCAATGAATGCATCTCACGGATGGATATTTAAAAGCCTAATGGTCACACCCAACTGATACACGCTCTACTATAACCGTATATTATAGATATACTACAAGTGATCACTATGCAGACTATAAAAGTTTCACATGGAAGAATACCAAACTTTAATTGATTTGTTTTTATTCGACGATAAACTATGTAAAATAATATTTCAACAAATCTAATGTATTCATAAATTGGTGTAAAACATTAACTTTATTAGACATAGTCTTACAAGTTATAATTACACAGTTTTCTTTTGTTAAAACATTATTAAAAATAAAACTAAAATAAATCGGGCATGTATTTGATACACTATATACATTAAGAATGGCTAAAAATATGATATGGTAAATAATTTATTCAATACCATTGGGATAATAATGGAGATCGCTTATATTTTAGACACTTTGATAAACTATTAATGTGTATAATATTTATAATAATTAAAATATTGATTATATAATATTAATTATGACATTGATTTTGGACAAAATCAACTTTTAGAACTATGATTTAATGCAACAATTATTTTTTTTTAAAACATAGTTGATGAATTAAATAATAAAATAATTTTATAACTTTTACTATTAAAAAAAATAAGCCAAATAAAAGAGACGATTCGTTATACAAAAATATCAATTTGGTATATAATTTTTTTAGTATGTGTTTTTCTTTACAGCATTGCTGTACTTCATGTATTCGAACAATAAACAGCATTCACTGAAATATATAAATTTCTGCTTTTTATATAAAGTATATAATATCATAATCACAACTGTCACTAACCTTGACATGAAAACATTATCAGCTCCATAGTACTGTGGTTTTATTGTTTAATGTTAAAACAAACCAAACGGGCTTCAACTGGCAGATATGGAATTTTTCATTATTCTATTCATTTGTTTGCATTAAAATAGAAAGGTTTATATTTTACGTATTTTGTATCAATCGATCACAGTAAAGCGTACGAATTATTTAATGTAGCCAACATATTGATTCGTATCGTGAGATAAAAAATGCTTTTTAAAAAAGCCAAATTTACAAGTAATGAAGCTTTCTCTTATACAATCGTTTTATCGCCAATTTCTTAAGTAAAAAATGTTTTCTTTTAGGTTTAAAGAAAGTGAGAGCATTGTAGATTTATGTTATCTATTTACATACCATCCGTTCATAATTTTCTTCTCAGATGTAGAATTCCAACAGACATATTATTTTTGCAATGGTATATTTCGAACGTTAAAATCTAGGTCGCGTTAGTTTGACAGTCTAGTGCTAGTCTTTCAACAAGATGCGGCCCGAAGTCTACATTGAAGGATGATTTAAAACTTTGTAATGAATCATTGACATTAATTTAAATTAATGGTTTTCAATCACTACATTTTTTCAATTATCTGATTACCATATAATTATTTTGAAAGCTACGATTTAAAAATATTTGAATGCAAATATTAATAATACGAAAATTAACGGTATTTCAAATTTGTAAACTTTCGTATAAATCGTTATTTATCAGCATTGCTTTGACAAATTGTTTTTTAAATAGTAGAATAAAATAACTGTACTAAAGTTCGTTTCAAATACTCAAAAATGAGTTTGCCATATTCAATATAAATAGAGTTTTTCATTAAGATATTTATTATTTTCTTATTCATAAAGCAATATTCAAAAATAAACTGACCTGCATATGGATTTAATATGCTGATATATAAATTATACACTGATATACTATTATGCCGTAATCCTAAAGGCAAATCCTGATTTACAAATAATGAATCGTGTTAAACAGTTTTGAATTTAAAATACATTTCAATCAGCTAACATTCATCAGTATACAATTTTAATCAGTGATTTGAACTAATTTTTAAATATGGATATCAATATGAAAATCAGTTTGTTTACATTTCATTGATTGAAGACACATATTCTGAAACAAATATAATATTAAATAATGAACTGACGGTATTCTACATTTTTTTTGTAATTTAAAAAATACTCCAATAAAAATGGGACGTCTTTATGCACATTAGATACATATATATGTAATTAGTTTCGTTAATAAAAGATATAAGAGATTGGTTATCATCTAGGTGCATCATAGATCCGCATTCTTAAGTATAAATCTGCCTGTCCATAAAATGTGGCGTCGGTCTCAAACCTTCCTCTGGTAACTAAGCAATTAACTTTTAATGAAAGAATGCTGAACTATCTAAGAATCAACGTCGAAATTTATACATTTTTAATTGATTACATACGTGATTCATTACGTTCGATACATCAATTAGTTATTTGGTAATATTTTATTACAGTGCAATTTAATTAAATTGTTTTTGTGATCATTTCTTAGACAATATATGTTTGGCTTAACCCTTGTAGTTAAACAATTTTTGATAAAATATCTTCAAACCGAATTTTCGTTGCTAAATTTTTACTGTGAAACATATTGTAATTAGTGAACACAATACGAATGCTAATTTAAAATGAATTCAAATTAAAAGTGACTTGAAGCTGTAAAATCATCTATTGATTTTAATGAATAATTATACTAACAACTATATCTAAAAGTAGGGTATTTATAGCATATTTTTTAATGAACACGATGTTCATTTCTTCTATTCAATAGCCAAACACGATTCATGCGTCGAAAATTGACATTGTGTTGTATTGATCTTGTGAAATAAAATAAAAAATTATTGCAGTATCTAATTTCAAACATAAATAAATAACGATTTATATTGATACGTTGACATGATGTGAAACATATAAGATGCTTTGTTGAGGAGTGCATTTTCAATTGCAAAAAGAGATCCGAAGGCGT
>JAGVSQ010002143.1:0-11005 GCA_022683975.1 Rhyacophila evoluta | reverse complement strand
TAAGATGCTTTGTTGAGGAGTGCATTTTCAATTGCAAAAAGAGATCCGAAGGCGTAAACTGACCACAGACAACTCGCATTTTTACTCCGGACGCTTTTAAAAATAGAATGTTAAAACAATTAAAGCGATATAACAAAATGGCGAATACGTGTGCAATATATAAAATGGCGCCCAACAAGAATACATTCGAAAAATAAGTTCGTTGGCGGGAAGCTTATGAAAAAGTTTGCAAAACTTTTTTCTGCAGAAATCTGATATATTAATTTAATTATGTTTCGTTTTAGACAATTATTTAGAAATTATTATTACAGGATAGTATTGACAAACTGGGTCTTGAATTTTAAATCATAATATTGATCACAGAAGAAAAAATGCATAACAAAGATTTAGTGGTCATTAAATTCGTTGTTAATAACTTCATTCCTTATATACTAGGTGGATTTTCTTTGAATCCTTATTAATGGTGAAGAAATAGGTTAAACGGTAATGTTAAGCCGTTATTCTTCGACTTATTTAAATTTTTGATGATTCTAGATGTTAGTTGTGAATGCTTTTGTAGGCATTTTAGAAATATTTTCACGTTTGTTCAGATCAAAAATCAAAATAAATTAATTAGTATTTATTTAGTGAAACTCAATTTACCATTATTTTTATAGTATATGTTTCTTTGAATCAACAAGTTTTGTTTGTCGCTATTCTAATAATATAGTCTAACTATGTCAATATTTGGGTGAATATAAGCATCGACAATTTTATCACAAGCAACATAGATATCAACAAATCATTTTATTAACATATTAATAATTATCATGCAGCTTAACTTTTAAAATTCTGGTCTGCAACATAATATTAAAAGTGAATAAAGAAGGAAATTGAAAAAAAATGAGAAGGAAAAAATGAAATTGGTAATCGCTGTTATCTAGATCAAAACTTTGTTACATATTTAAAAAAATGTGTTTTTTTTATGAAAATATCCTGTTGGTGTAAAACAAAGTATAATTAATTAAATATATTATAGTTAGAACAATGTTTAGAAGCGCGTGAAAAATATACGAATGCGGCCGTTCACTATTTTATCTCTCTTTCTCTTTTAATGTGCATTGAACTGACTCGTACAAAATAAGTGATCTCAAACAACTGTGTGTATGTGTAATGGAAGCATAAAAGATAAATTCTATAGTCACTTAGATTCCGTATCATATGCACAAAACATGTGTGAGTCTTTCATAAACAGTTCGGATAACGCCGGACATCTCTCTTAATTATTTCGTTATAAAACATAAATATTTTAAATATTTTCTTATCGAACCACAACGATTTAAAAATAATGTTGAATTATTATTCTAGAAGTCGGTAAACATTCACTTTATAACTTAAGATCACAATTTCAAATCACGTAGTGTTTTTGTAATTCAATCAATCCTAATGAAAAATTTGAAGTCTTCAAATTAAGGAAATCCATATCCTATGCATTAAGAGCAGACATGTCTTACAAAACAGAATGAATAGTATTTCCACTATTTTGTTCCTTATACCACTATAGAAATTAGTTTTGATTTTCATATAACCATAATTTTAACTTAGTAATAACCATGGTTTTAATTAAATGCCTTAAAATCGAAATAGCGACAGCAAAAATTAATAACAACTAGTTTTTCATACTGCATTCACTCCGAAAGTGGAACATATGGATAAACATAGTCTGAAGACATCCATTACGAATATGGAATAAATAGATATTTTGACATATTATATTTCACGATCATTGTTTGTCAGACAATTGCTCAACCAAATGAGCTTCCACTAGTTCTGTATTTTTGAATTTATTTGAATTCGACAGATGTGGAAATCAAACTCTTATTTCCTAGATTGCAAGGCGCGCACGCTAACCTGTAGAGGTTAGGTTAGATAGAATTAATACTTAGACATAATTACTAGTTTATAATTCGCCCGCTGTGAAATAGACTGCTACCAAGTAAATATTAATTGGTTTATTTTCATACGGTAGATAAAAAATATTAATTATGTGCATCTGTGGAATGATACACTTACGTAATTAGTTTTTATTAGATCAGATTTTCATTAATTATTATTATATTAAGTAATAAAATTGTCCTATCATATTATAGGCTGTAAATTTTTAATATTAAATCCTATCAATAGCATCGGATTATTGCATAGTCCGTAAAACAGGTAATTATAATTTGAATTCAATGAATTAATTATCAATAAATTTTATGATTTTATAACTCGGTTGTAAAATATAAATATTTAAAACGATTTATAATGTGCATGCGAACATCATCCATTTACATGTTTTATAAGAATATTTTCATCGATGTGTTATGTAATAGTTATGTTTCTGTATGGTGATGTTATTATTTAATTTAATTAGTATATTGTTAGTAAATAAAAAACTGTGGCTATTTAATTTAAGTGGCTAAAATCAAAAATAAAGAAAATTGTCTAAAAATCCAACCAATAATAACTGACCTTTTTTTATTAAATCGATCAGAAGACCATAGAACTATTATGACTATAAAATGATTATAGAACTATTTAGAATCAATGCATTTGTATTTCACCAGTAAAAAACTATCATAAAAAATATTTTTTTTAAGCTGAGAATACATAATAGTGAAAAGTGCAAACAAATTTAAGAAAAATACACTCTAATGTATATATTTTACATCTAACATACATCGGTACGCTATTTTACAACATAAGAGAAGAGATAAAAAATCTTTAATAAAATAAATATATGAAAAAGTACAGTTTTTCTGTAATTTACGCAAAATATTAAAATGTGCATTAATTCCCTTGATAATCTTTATTAACCTGTTCAAAATTTTATCGTCATTTCAGGTGTACACTCAAAAGAAAAATTAATTATATGTTCTAAAGAAATAAATTTTCCAATCTGGGAAATTTTGATTCTACTAATTAAAAAAAAACACAAATACATGTGTGGTATCTACTCGTGTTCTTTTGAGTGTACGCGTAAAATCGATTGTAAAATTTAAAAAAATAGTATTTACTTTTTAAAAAATGTTTTCAGTAAATATGAGTGCTCGGTGGGAAAGTTGTTAAAGTAACAGTGAAACTATCGCTTAATTACAGATGAACGACCCTACAAGTGCTTTCTTCCGGACTGCGCCCGAGCGTTCATCCAGCTCTCCAATCTTCAACAGCATCTGAGAAACCATGACGCTCAAGTGCTGAAGGCGAAGAATAAATCGCAATGTTCCACCAGTATGTCAAATTTATCCGAGATATTCCTTAATATAATGTACCAAAGACGCCCCTCATAAAAACCGTACCATTCAGAATACAAGTGTGGGGATTGTATAGACAAAATTAAAAAAAAACGGAATTCAAATTGTTACCACTTTGGAGTGAATCTTCAGCGTCTTGCATGAAAACTGTTCACTTTCTACTCTTTGGCTTACTCGGTACTCCTTCGCAGCTTGCAATATTATCTGGCCATGGTTGGCAGTGAGCCATTTTTGTTTTTTTTTTTGGTACACGTGCAGCAAACATATTTTGGGGCTAGTGCATCAAAATTAAGAAGAATCTCTCGGATGATTTCAACATGGAACGATTTCACGTGGATTCAATTTCAGAGCTGCAGGAGACAAGTGGAACAATTGATGCTGCTTTTAACAATAATTTAAAAAACACTAACAATTTTTGTCTCAAGGCCAAATGAAGAAGAAAACCAATAATTGCATGTTTTTTTAGTATAAAAAATGTTTTTAGATTGAAGAATTTTCACCACATAGATAAAAACCGCATTTGCTTATCATCATTGCTTATCACAACATCGATCACGAATCATTCATCATTGTTCGTTTAATTGATAAATTTATTGGAATTTATCATAATTAAACAAAACACAACTACAATTTTATCACTTTAGAAGTATTAAATTACATATATTATATTTATCATATGTTTTTTAAACTGCTAAAGTGAAAAAAATATTTTATTTAAATTTGATTTTAGTGAACTACAGAAGTTCACTAATTTTCAGGAAAATAAAAACCCAATTTTTCCAAATCGGATATCAATCATTTTTTTGTGATACCAAATTGTATCCTAAAATAAAATGATTTACCTAAAAATAATCTTTGTTCATGTACTAACCATGTTTTTCTTTAATTCCAGGCGAGCGCCCATACAAGTGTCATCTTCCGGACTGCGGGAGGGCTTTCATCCAACTTTCAAATCTTCAGCAGCATCTGAGGAATCATGACGCCCAGGTGGAGAGGGCCAAAAACAGGCCCTTCCACTGTAACATCTGCGGAAAAGGCTTTGCCACTGAGAGTAGCCTTAGGACTCACACGTCCAAGGTCAGTCATGTATGTATTCCCGGGCCACTATCCTGTCTTTTTAATTTTAATTCATTTCATTTTATATTAATTTATTTTAATTTCCATACTAACCATGCTAACAATTATTTAATATTACGCATATATACGTATTAAGCATGGAGTATTTAAAACAAACTCAATATTTTCGTTTGTATTCAGTATTATTTCAGTCATATCAGTAATTCTAATTATAACAGATATCAGGAAAAACTCTTAAAATCAAACAGGAGCTTAAGTGTATTTTTTTTACAATCAAAATATTATTAATGTTTTACTTTAAAAAGTTTCAACGGAATAAAAATATTTTGTATGAAATTTTAGTTTGCAATTTTGTTGCAGTCAAGATTTAAATTACTAATGTAGTTAAATAAAAATTGATAATATTTTTAAAAACAATAAAGGTCGTTTGAAAAACAGATATAAATAATAAATCGTTAGAAAAAAGCAGATCAATTACGTAACGGTTGAATCGTATATCTACAATCCATGATAAAGTAAAAAGACGTGAAAAGGTTGATTGAATAACTTACAAGCATTTGTTATAAAAGCCAATGCTATATCCATATTTCACAAAGGAACATTAGATAATTGATGTAATTTTCATCTTCTTATCTTAAAACGACTATTGATTTTTTTCTTGAATAATTCTTATACTATTTAATACAATATATGTATTCAACAACCATAATACATTAATTAAAAAATAATGGACAAATTTTGGAATATTTAAAAAAAATTATCGTTGTATTTTTTTTATATACTTTTCTATACTTTTAACTATTTTCCAATCCAATAAATTCCAATCTAACCAAGTTTTATATTATTTTTACTCCCCTCCAAGTAGATAGTAGTTTTTGTATTATATATTCTAAATTAACGTAAACATAACAATAATTGCATGTAACTTCGTAAAATTTAACGAGATCTCTAATTCTTTAAACATATCATATTTTATTGAAATACTACAATAATTTATTACTGTAATTTGTTACTTTGTTAAGAGATTTTTTTTTTAATTTTAAATGTTTTTCTAATAATTTTCAACTCGGTGTATTCCTGAACTTCTTTCTCTGCAATAAAGATTTGAGATGTTTTGCATCTGAATGTTTTTAAACGTAGGGCATCAATGGCTAATAACCAATAATAATAAAAGTTTATCATGTCTTCATACTGTGGAGATCTCTAATACGCTCCATTTGTGGAGAGGGCGTTGTAAAAAATGAATAACAAATTATTGGTACAATTTTTGATCGCTTCATTCCAATAGCAAGTGTTTTTTTTAACTTTCAAATCTATTAGGAATATTTTATTAAAATGTGTTGTCCAATTTTCGCGTCCTGCCGCCCTCTCACCAATACACCACTTGTCCAATCGTGCGATTGGCCAATCGGATGCAGGAGCTACAGCTGCATCTTGGTGTGTTGCAGCAACACGCGGCCCTCATGATCGGAGGTCCAAACGCCACCCCTTGCCCCATCTGTCACAAGCTCGTCTTTGGAGGGGAGGCCCTCATGGAGCACATGAAAAATACTCACAAGGACCCAAATGCATCAGGCGTTGCCAGTAAGTGTATAAGCATCGACAGAATTTTTCCCTTCACACGCCCACCATTTTTAGATAGCTTTTCATTTTCCACAGGACTGATTAGAGTGCAAGCGTGACTGAAACAGCAATTTTATGATTTCACTAATTTTAATATATCAGATTCTTCTCTATGTGTCATTCATGACAAACATTGAAGAATTTGAAGATTTTTATACAAAATCTTTTATAGTACGTCCTCTATATAATTTGACTAATAATTTTGACGTACCTATACCGTACTATTTGATTGTTTTCAGGAAACTGGCTTACTCATTTGTATTATCTTTGATAAAACAATAAAATGATTTTTATCACTGACAATAATGTATTTCTTACAGCATTTTGTATAACTAATTAAACTATGATTTACTTAATTTATTAAATTAATAAGTCATCAAAGTATGATTAAACTTTATGATAAAATAAAAAAGCGAATCATGAGTTGAAGCTCACATCATTCTGTTAATAAAAACAGAAAAATGTGAGGACTTTTTGTGACTGTTATAATATATGTATTCATGTTAAATACTTCTTCGTTCGGGGTGTTGGTTCTTATTGAATATTATGTTTTGTATTTAAATGGGTTAATTCAATTTTGTAACAAAAAGTATCGTTACCAATCATTCTTAGACTAAGATTTGTATATGTATATCTTTTTTTATATAATTTTAAATCTCAATGTCTTTTCGATTTTTTAAATAAAATCCTACAATTTGATGACAATTAGTAAATGATATTTTCAAAAAGACATCGATATTTTTTAATCTCTAGTCAAGTTTAACGCTACGTATAAAGTTGAGTTCATATTAACTTTCATAAAAACATGTTTTAATTTTTATGTAATTTTAAATACATATTATTCAAAAAGCTTGACTGGAGTAATTTTAATTTTTCAATATACCTTTTCAATATTCATTTTATTGTAACATATAGATAGAATGAATATTGAACTACATCCCCATGATATCCTTACCACAATAACATTTGCTTTCGGTTTTTGGGTTTCGGTGAAAACGTTTGTAAATAATAATTAATCACTTATAGACACTCATATACTATTATGTCAACACATATGTAATGTATATTGTTCAATTACATTTACAAAATAACCAGTACAAATCTACTTTCATTAAATAAAATACATGTATCTGCTTTAAGTGTGCAACTATTTAAAATACCTAATTCTAAATATTATTTGGCATGAAAGTCTTGTATTTATTAAGAAATTAAAATGAGAATGCTACATGACTGAAACAAATTGTAATTTTGCTTTTAAAATTAACGTTTAAAAATATAAAAGTATTTCCTTAAAAATAACGCATACCTCAAATATAATATTGATTTTGATCAATGTATCAATATAAATGAAGTACAAATATGTCTTACATTTTTTTGACTTATATGGTTTGGTAGCCGACTCAGGGGTTCAAATTAATCAATATTAATGGATCAGATCCCCGATGCGTTGAGCGTTTTGCTCATTGGAACACTAATATTTTAAGTTCTGTCTTCACGTAGTTCTAATTTCCAGATTTATATTATTCTAAAAATGCGTGACAAAAGCATTTGCTTATTTTCGAATTGTCGTTTTTAGGACTTTGCATTGGAGAAACTTTGTAGTTCGTTACGACACTTTTTTCTTGATTGGACTAATTTTTATTGCCCTGTACGCTTATTTATTTTAGGTTATTAAATACTTACGTATCTCGAAAATTAGCCCTAAGCCAGTGATAAACACACATACACCCACACATATATATGCATCAATTATATTATATATGACACTAATCACTTATGACACAGTAAAAGTATTCCATCAATAATTACCCTTTCCATCGGTGTTGTGATGTTGTATTGTAAAGTTGTCTTGTGTTTACTTACATTGGCTTCTTGCATTGACCTCTGTTTTTTTACTCTTCTGTCTACCCCACACTCCCCTCTCCAATTACTAACAGTGGCGTCCCGGCCAACGGGTCGGGAGCCATGGGCGACCTAACAATGTCAAACCCTGTCCCACCTTCCCCGTCTCCTTACCCGCCCCAGCTGAAACCAACTGATCCTTACATAGCAAAGCGGAGGACTGCCAATCATCCTTGTCCTGTCTGCGGGAAGCACTACGTGAATGAGGGGTCTCTTAGAAAGCATCTAGCCTGTCATCCAGAGACGCAGCTGACCAGCAGTTTGAGGATGTGGCCGTGTTCTGTTTGTCAAGCTGTCTTTACACACGAAAGTGGTAAATATTTTCTATAATTTTTATTTAGAATTCAAAATATCCCAGTTTTAATTCAAGTTTTAAATATTACCTCTGACGCATATTCAATAAAAAAATTCGGCCAATTTTCAAATTCTGAGAAAAAAATCGTAACATATATTATTTTGGTTCCACAAATAAAACTTATAAGAAAATTTACCATTTTCACTGTTTTCGGTAATGACAAAAAAATATTATTCTTATATTTTGGTTCATTACTTTCAGGACTATTGTCCCATATGGAACACATGCGGATGGAGCCTAAACATCAGTTTGCAGCTCAGTACGTATTGTCAAGAGCTGCTGCGGAGCGTCGTGAAAGAGAAACTGCTCTTTTAGCTGCAGTTTCTGCATCCAGTTCTGGTCTTCTCTTAGGAAGTGGGTCACTTTGCGCTTCTCCGTCAGCCCATTCAGATAGTTCATCAACAGGCCGTCCGTCTTCGACCGGTTCAGATGGTCCACCAAATAATAACAATAACTGTCCACCGAAACTAGGAGATCTATTAAGAACAGCAACCAATAATGGACATCACCAACAGTACAATCCAGAAGATATCCACAATGCTAACAGAATGGCAGCAATTGCAGCAGCTGCCGCTGGTATAATGGGACAAGCACAAGGAGGCATGCAGGGAGCACTTGGGTCACAAGTGGATCCTGCAGTTCAAGCCGCCGCTGCAAGTTTAGCCGCAGCCATGCGAATTAATAGTGCACACAATGCACACATGCAACAACAACATCACCAGCAGCAACAACATCAACAAAACATGATTGAAAACCAGAGCGGTACTCCACCAATGGGAGGAGACAGTCCTAGCGCAGCACAAGCAGCCATGAACGCAGTCACAATGAGGTCAATGGCCGATTCAATGAGATCGATGGCAAATTTAGAAAATCAGTTGAATCAACAGCAACAACCGGATCCTGCATCTGCTCTGAGAATACAGCAGGCCGAGAATTTGTTGCGCAGTCAAGCAGAAGCAGCACTTCGGTTAGCAGTCTCTCAAGCGGCCGCGGGTGCTGAAGCAAATGTCAACAGACACAACGGAGGTTTTTCTCAAGGAATGGATGGTAGTTCAGGAGGTCCCGCGAGATTGTCACCTGATCTAGGAGAAGCTATCCGTTTAGCCCAAGAACAAAGACTGGAGCAAGCCTTGAGACTGCACGGTGATCCAAGAATGCTCGGATTTGGACTCTCTCATTCCCCTGCACCTTCATTGCAACAGCCGTCTTTGATGCACCATAACCAACAACAAGCACAAATGCAACAGAATCAACACCACAATCAACAAAATCAAGGACAGCAACCATGAAAATTCAGTTATTACTAATTGAACGCGCCTTTTTTTACTACAGTATAAGTAATTTTGGTTTCAATTATATTCTTAAAATTAATATTTTTTCGAAATTATTTAATTAATCTTATTGAAGCAAACAATTTACAGTTTCAAAAATAAATATTTTTCTTTGGAGAGGAAAACGCGCGTTCGGTTAGTAATAACTAAAAAAAAGAAATGTGGGAAGTTGGACACTTTGGACTGAAATAGAGCGATCGATAGAGTGTGAAGTTGGAATTATGAATTCATTTACCCCCATGGGATATTTTGCCATAAAATGATTATATTTACGTATAGTTTAAATTGATTTACGGAAATTAGGTATATTTTTTAACATAAATTATTGTAAATTCGATCAAATTTATAGAAAACATTGGGCATTCGTAAAAGTGATAAGAAAAAATTTTGGAATCAAAATCAACTATAAATAAGTTTAGATTAAATTGTGTTTTGTTAGATGTTTTTATAAGAATGATCAAGATTATTTATGAGTGATAAAATAACATTTATTTAATCTTTTTTTAAGGATTTTTATTATTAAAAAAATAATATTACAATGAAAACAAATATAAATATTAACAAAATAATATCAGTAAATCTCTAGATAAGTTAATTAGTGAAAGTTTTCTGTATATACTTATGAGAAATGTTTTAGTTATAATTTATGTATTATATATTAAATACTTACATAGTATATGAAATTGTAATATATTATGAACGGTAGTTTTTGAATGTACCGTAACTTGGAACCTTTTCTCGCCAATTTAGCATAACTAATAATGTAATATTTTGTTTTTTTTTTATATATATATATATCTATGTATTGTGTGTAGCGAATCTTTAAATATCTTTGTATATTCAAATTTATAAAAAAAATATTCAATAATAATTTTTGGTGAAAAAAAAAGTTTTTTTATAACAGTACAAACTAGACGTGCCAAAAAATTTCGTTTTTTAAATTGAAATATTTTTTTTGAAAATTGAGTAACGGATATGTTCAAAGATAGTTGACCCACACTGAGTAATTAGTTACTTTATCGATTGCCATATTTTGACGGTATTTGAAAAAATAGCGAATATTTAAAAATTGCCATAAAATAGGAAAGGGTTATGGTTAATGTGTTTAGATACTAAAAAAAAGAAATGTTCCTAATATATTTGATTATGATACCTACTCCTAATGTATGTATTTAGAAAAGTGCGCGAAATGTTCTTCACCGTTGAAACCAAATTTCAAAAATATTTACAAAATCAATACTTTAATCGTAATTTCAAATGTTCCTGTCTTAAAAAAAAAACTTTTAATACAAAAGTCAACAAAAGCTTTTGAAAGAATTTTAAAAAGTAATATTTTTAGAAAAAAAACACAACTTTTTATTTTACTCTTTCTTTAACAAAAACGAACTTCTTGAGACTGTCGAGACGTAATGGACGACCAGGAAGCAGTGTGGCGGGGAATT
>JAGVSQ010002142.1:0-25858 GCA_022683975.1 Rhyacophila evoluta | reverse complement strand
ATTTTTAAAAATCCGACACAGATGGGGATTCGAACCCGCATTCCCCGGATCGTTAAGGGTGCACGCTACCAACTACGCTATATAATACGATATTGTAAAATACTTGGATGCCAATAAATCGACACGTTCATTTTTTGGAATGAATTCAGAATTTTTTTCAGAAGTTTATGATTTTGGGATACGTTTAAAAATATTTTAATTTCTAAAATGCCTAGGTGGATGTCATCCACTCAGTTTTTTTGGCTTACAATGAAATTAATATCCTTTTTTTACGTTTAACTACAATATACTGTTGTATATTGAACAAAGACATTGACTTTCAAATGCCCCATTAAAAAATAATAAATTTTCTTTTTATACCTTTAAACCAACAACATACTAGTATTTCATATGTTATACTAATGCCTTATTTATCTTTGTTGATTAATGACTGACGACTGTGAATTCACTATATGTATAAACATTGTATTCATTCCCCTCGTTGGTAATAGTATCACGATATCAATATAAGCAATTAATATAGTAAATAGTGTGATATAAAAATCGACTGCAGAAAGGAAAGAAAGGTATAACCCTAATTTTTTTCAAATTAATATATATTTAATAATAACAATTTAAACAACTTAATACACTTCAATATAAGCTTCAAATGCCGAATTAGTATCTAAGATTAGCTTTTGATTTTAATAAAGAATGAGCAGTGAAATTTTCAACCGGGAAATATGATTTCAACATATCCATTTGATGTTTTTTTTTTTAATAATTAATATCATATATGGTAAATAAAATGCCAGTTAGTTTATGTGCACACAACATTTGTATGTGTATGCTTAATATTTTTAATTTGGCCCAAAATCATTGAATATATGTTTTAATGCCTCCTTTAAAATTTATTTTTTTGAGTTATATCCTTTTTCTTTTATACAATAGTCATACAATAATGTACATGTAATTACACGCATGAAATAAATTAAATTGACACGTTCGTGTCTCATCATTGGAATATCCCCAACAAACCATCACACATTACAAACATCGGCTCAGACGGCAGTAAAAAAAATATTCACCGGAAAATACAATATGTATTATTTATTTACACAAGGCACAAAGGTACAACGAGCTTACTCGTACACACTCACAACATTGTGTTCAAGTCACGTGATCAAATAATAACCCACTGAACGTACCAGCGCTACGTTCTTACTAATGAAGAGGAAATACAAACTATTATCTAATAACGCCACACATATCAAAACAACTGGATATGGTGCTATTAATATCTTCTTTAGATTATATGAACGTATCAATGATAATATGTATATGCATTTAATTACATATATTATTATAACTGTTGAAAAATCTAAGCACCAAAAAAGACCTACATTATAAAATGCACAGTTACACGCTCATGAAAAGCTATCTCACATTCTTGTTATGTAAGCTGTAAGGTTATAATATAATGCAAGCTGTGATTTTAAGGTCATGTATCATTCCGGAAGCTCACGAGTCTTTAAGCTTTTAAATGCTGGGAGATATTCATATGGCGGTACCCGAAGGGCCAGCACGTTTTTGTTGCCCAACGAAGCTCTTTTTAAAATTAATATAATATCAATAATTCCTCACACTTTAATATTTTATCATGATTCTAAGAGATGTGTATATTTGTTTAAAATATTAGATTATTTAAAACAGTCAAACATGGCTAGATGTGGAGTGTAAAAATACAGCGCGTATACTCGCTCATTTTTTACAGTCGGCCTGCCATATATAGGATTAACGCTAACGCGTTTATAGCATAGTACTGGTTAAGAAATATAAGGTTTAGAAAAGCTAGACAAGTTTTATTGTGAAGGTCCAACAACAGACTCACCTTTTTTGTATCGTTTTCACGTGGATCAACGGGGTTTTTGGTCATACGGTAAAAAATACAGTAAGAAAAAAATAGTATTAATTATTTTTGCGACAATGAAAGTAATTCTACTTAATATCCCAAACTTTTTTGTCCTTGATCCCTTACACAAGCCACGATTGTGTTTAATTATTTACTTAAAATAATAAAGTTATGAAGAACAACTGTGTGAATATCTTTGGTTTGTTAAATAAATCAATTCGGTTTTCGTTATTTATTGAGGAAATTTCCTCTAGTGTATGAGTTTTTTTGGATTACGAACACGTTTCGGAACAAACTATGCTCGTAATCTAAGGACTTTTTGTAAGTATATATTAATCTATGGATCTTAAACAAGCGAAATGCTTATAATTAACGTTTTTTCGTTATAACATTAAACAGTTCTCTGTATCGTAAAATGAGCTAATATTTTAAATCTGTCTCCAATTTTCTGCAATAACTTTGAATATACATTTTTATTTGCTGTTATCATTAGTAAAAGCTGATGTCAAAATTTGAAGAGATACACAATTGAGCAACACGTATAAAATATGAAGGTTCACTTGACTAAAAATGGTGAAAATTTTGGGGAGAAAAAATGGAGGTAAATCGTAAATATCAATTCATTTCTTTTTACATTTTGGGATACCAATATTTGTACAGGTGCGCATGTATTTGTATGCATGTGTGTTTATGAGTACATAATATATGAATTAATTGTCAGAAAAATCTCAATTTTCTCATACAATTTTCAAAAAAACTCATTTAAAACACGTTTGAATCCACTGTCACTTTGTATGTGTCAGATTATTTGCATATATGTAGCTCCAAGTTGTCGAAAGGTGAAATACGTGTCGCAAATAACGATCCACGTGTAAATAAATATACAAGTTCAAATATTTTTGAGTAAAAAAGCAATTTTCTGGTGTTGATAATGAATATTTTATTTTTTAGAATATAAAAAAAATATAATGAAAAAATATACAGGATCTTAATTTATTTTCTTTGAATTCATATATTACCAATGCGTAATATTATTAAAAACTCGTTAGCACTTCTGAGACACTTGAGGTCTCGCCTACTCTCTAGAAGAAACAATAATAAACTTAACAAGACACTTGTGCTAATACTCACGTATGTCTTGAAAACATGGATATTATCACCGCAAAATTTACAAACCTTGGAGGTTTTCAAAATAAAATTCACGGAAGTATTTATACTCTAATCGAGTGAGGATAGCAATGCAAACTTCAGATCCATGACTTGAACAGATAATTAAAACAATTAAGATTAAAACAGTTACGTCTAGTAATTTTAAAATGCGACCAAAAGGAGCATACCAATAGTTTGTTGGATAGATGAAGTCTGTCCCATACTGTATATATATTTTTTAACAAGGTCAAATCGTACGCTAACCTATCGACTTTTGGAAGGAAAAAGGACGTAACCCACATATAACAAATTTTACAGGAGGCACAAACAATATTTATTTAATGATTTTGAGCCAAAATCAAAAAATTACAAAGACACAACCTTAATTTAAATGAAGACCAAAACTGATGATGGTAATTAAATAAATTATTTAAAAAAAAAAAAACAGTAAAATTGATTACGAATGATCGCGAATTCCACAAGGAATCCTTTTTTAAGCTTAAAAAGCAAAAGTTGGGTACTAATTCAGCATTTTCGGGTTACATCCTTTTGATAAAATGTGAATTAAGTTATATGCATCCTGATTATCGAATAAAGTTTTATTTTAGAAGAATTTATTAACTCCGTGGCTGATTGGTGGGATCGCATGCTTTTATACAAAATTAAAAAAAAATGTGAATGAGTTGCCAACTCGCAAACTATAAGCCGTCTATTATATTTAAAGTGGACACGGTAAATAAAAGAGTTATTTTGATATCTATTTCGGTTTTAACGTCGTTATAAAGATTTAAAATTTAGATCTTTACAAGAAGATATAAATAAGCAGCTATATAATATATTTAAAGCAGTGAGATATAATTTATCCTCTATTGGTTAATTAATAAAATATATCTGTGGTCTATTGATATATGTATCTTTGCCAAACATATTAATCGTTCAGATTTGCTGCTTGTTGCTTATTTGATTCTCATCAACAATAAATATCATATCATGCTAATGAAGTTAAAATGGATGATACTTCAGTTTTTTTTCTTTGTATTATGTTAGAAAAAGGAAAAATTTTAAGTACTTTATGATACTAGTCAAAATTACCAATATCTGACATCGGTACTTCTATCATAGTATTAGGCCACATACAATTACACATATTGGGCTTAGATTTATTTATTACGGAATATTTTATGAGTTCACAAAATACTCTTTGTGATAAGCTGATCTTTTGTATTTAATCTTCGTTTTTCTGACGGGTGTATTTTTGTGTGTGTGGTTACTAATGCAACAAATGCCACACCGTCCTATCCAATCTATAACAACAAGATCGAAATATAACCAGACAGAGAATATTTAAGTACGCGAACTATTTATGTTTATGAAAATAGACTGGCTATTTAAACTTGTTTTATCATACTCGCAAAACTTCGTTGAGATTATAACGAATTTGATTTCTTAAATTAATTTTACCATCAAGTATTGAAACGTATATTTCTTACTACTTGTACAAACAGTCATGACAATATTAATAATATAAAAAACATCATAAATAGATTTATAAGATAGTATATAAATCATATCGGTACAAAGATAACTACTCTAGAAATAAAGTTTATTTATATCCGTATTGTTGTTGACTTATGTTGACCAATTTTTGCATGAGAATCGGTTGTCAGCTGGTTGCTCCATCCGTTTTGCATCTTTGGATTTTTTATATCTATCATTTGTGGGACCCGTTATCTATAGTTTCAGAACACGCATTCTAACCTCTCGGCTAGCAGTGAAACTTCAAGTACCATCTAAGTATTAATCAGATTCCAATACTTCACATTTAGATTTGTTAATATAAAGTCGTTTCTTTGTAGCTTGACAGATTGTTTTTTTTTACATTACTAAATTATTAAATAGTAACTTAATATCCCGCTCTCCTCGGTAGCGTAGTTGGTGGCGTGCGCGCCTAGCAACTTGAGGAATTCGAACTCGATTCCCTTTCTGTTGGATTTTAAAAATCTAAAAACGCAAGACTTAAATGTCCATTTCTTTGAGACATTGTCTGAAAAACAATGCTCTTGAAAAACAATCTGTCAAGACGTCTTTACATAGTGGAGATCCACACACTTCACTTACGGAGTGGATATCTTCACATTGTGTAAGTTCTACTTTGGGAGCAAACATGGTATAAAAAAAACTTAATCCATTTAGTCCTAGGCATTGGAATTTATTATTGTCTTCGAAAATTCAGGATTTGCACCCAAGACCTTCAAAAGGGTAGCGTAAGCGTTTATAAAAGTTTGCGTATATATCCACAGAGAATAAGGTTATAAATAATGATGTCTTCCGTATTTTATAAATTGAAAAAAAAGGTTGAAAACCAAAAAATTCGTATCGTCAGTTGGATATGCTAGTTTCTAAAATGAAATCGGTGCATCAATTTAAAAAAAAAATATCATGAGAAAAAGTAGTCAATGTATAATAGAATGAATATTAATTATGGTGCTAAATGGTTAAGAGTTTTTGTGACAGCCAATAATTGTCGTGAAAAGAATCTACTTACATGAAACACAACATTTCGGACATCCATATGCCACATATTAAGAGGGAAAGAAAATGAAATGGACTTAAAATATTATTAAACTTAATTAATGTAACTATACTGCTATTATCTAATTAACTTATACACTAATTTAAGTTACTAATCAAAGTTCAAATATAAATTGTAAATATTGATTATTGAATAAATATATAATACAGATTCATTGATTGATGCCAAGTTGATATTACAACATTTTCAGCTCACATTCTCCCACATGAACTTCAAACCAGATATTTGTTTTCATTAAAATAACATCACGAGTATGTGTGGTACTTACGACTGGTTCTGTAAACACTTGTTGGTTATTAACAAAACATTCGTAACAGTGGAACAAATTTTCATGTAATTCGTACACTTACGAAATAATAAATCGTTATTACAATTAATATATGTTTGTATATCCAAAGTTGAAAACACATTAAAATTAATACTATATTCATTGTTTTACCTTTATTTTACTAAATTCGTTGATCGAATCAGTATTTAGTAGAATTGAATGGATATACTAGTATGCTAGATAGTAAATATCAATTTTAATTCTACAAGTTTATTAGATGTATTTATTTAACTTCAGCTATTTCGACTTTGACACAGTTTCTAATACTATTTTATAATTATTATCATTCCATATGACTTAAACTGAGAATAATTATTAAATTAAAATAAACTTATAATTTTTTAAAAATGCTGAAAAATTTCGAACTCCGAGGGTGGAGCTTTTGAATCTACAGAGTGTGAAGTTGTCCGCTCCCAAAGTGGAGTATATTGATTTCCACGTATGAATAGGTGTTTTCACATTTTTTTTCTCAGTAGAATCGGTTGTCACACAATTTCTCAACGCAATGAGCATTCATTCCTACGTGTTCAGGTTTTTTTAATCCAGCAGAAGTGGGAATCGAACCCGCACTCCTTAAACGAGGAACGCGAATGCTAACCTCTACGCTATCAAGGAAACAAACTAATATCGTATCATCTATTATGGAAAGAAAAAAGGACGTAACCCTCAGTTTTATCAAATTGGATTTTTTCGCTAATCACGATATCAACAACTTTATACACGTTCTATCAAAAAAATATAAGCTGCAAATGCCAAATTAATACTTAAACATAGCTTTTATATTTGAAAAAGAGTAGTCCGCGATTGTATACTATAAAATATGGCCAGTATTTACATAATTATATTTTTATCAAAAAAGGAATAGATCTTGCGTTTTTCATTATCAATATATGTCGGTTTGAGCATTTATATATTATTATATTCAATGATTTAACAATAGAATTGGTCATGGAAAAAACTTATGCTGATTAAAAAATATACAGTTAGTATTCAAACGTTTCATACTATTAACATCTATGGCAGAATAATATAAACGTTGATTATTTCAATGACGATATCACTAAGAAACAAAATATTCATCGCCTAAAGAGGAAACAGGTGGTAGGCGACGTATTGGCAAATGAATAATAAATAAGTCTAAAAATTAACAGCATTGGTAAACCAGCACGTTTTGAGAACTATTCAGAGTAACCAAGTACTAAAATTTTATACCAACTGTTAAATCTACGTAAAGAACATTTGAAAGCACTATTACTTTGAGAATGTTGTAATTTTATTTTACTTTACCCGCCAATTAGTGATTGTGAATTCTCGACATTTCAAAATTCGCGGTAGAGAACTTTTACTTAATACTTTCGAGAAATCTCGAGGAAATCTAGAATTTTAAAAACATGGTATTTTATTAAGATAGTTTTCGATTTCGTCAAATATTAAAAAAATAATAATAATGTTAATATGATGTTTGTATTAAGCTGTTATGTTAATATAAAATACATGTATTTCTTTTTCCTCTAAATAATGCCGTAAAATGTCATAAACACAGTAAAGAGGAGACTTCATACACTTCATATCAACCAATCACAGATTTTTCGCATGAGTAACAAAGCAATAAGGTCTCTCAGAGGAAAGCTTTTCCTAGGAGATGACAGGATCTGTCGGAAACGGAGATTGTCTGTCACACGTCATATTATTTACCCCTATCTAGGACAGAGCTTTTCGAAGTTACATAGTCGGTCAAGTGTATTATTATTGCTTATCACTTGTACCACTACAAACGGAAATGGGAGCAAACTGTTAGTTTAACTCATTACTTTGTGAACATACGTCAAAATAAATCTACAAAAATGTTTGACTTTACAGCGGATTCTAATTTATAAAAATATTTTAAAAAATCGTACGCCTGATCCAATCGAGAAATCTGCCTCTCTTGCTAATATTCGAATGTATGTATCCAGTTACTACCTGAGAAATCGATAGCATCAGCTGTTTTTTATTCTAAACTACAGAACTAACCTGCCAGTAGTCATGTTAATGTGAAGAGTAATAGAGACGCTTAACAAAATTGCCTCGGTTATTGATATCATCCACCCGAATGAGAGTGAGCTTAGATGTATACTGTTGTGTATTTTTTTAGAAAAGAATCTCTCTAACTTTCTTGGTAGACTATCTTAGTTTTTTTTATTTGTACTTTCTATCTCTACTTTTATTGATAGTTTCCTCTACAATATTCAATTGGTTTTTTAAATATTTTTATACATCATCGCCAATTATTGCAAGAACACGTATCTTTATTTGTTGGTTCAAATGACTGGCACATTTTTTATTAAGATAAAATTTGCACACGTTTTAAAAAATTGCCAATGATATTAGAAATGGCAAAAAAATGAAAGTATACTTTACAAAGTGACTTAAAACAAAAAAAATCAAAATACGCGTTCCTGCAGTATTGGCAACGATGTGGTTCTTAATAGTATACACTTTTTTTTAGTATAGTTTGAACCGACAATTTTAAATATTTTCAACACGTGAATGTTTTGTGAACAAAGAGCGAATAAAAAAATCGTACCGTAAAAATACGTCACCCACTAGATGATAGCACTATACTCGCTGAAGGATCTTGCAAAGTAACTTGATAAGGTGCTTATACGTCAGAAGTAGTACTCGACAATCTCCTCCAAAAAGAATATATCACAGGATTCGTTAGAAAATTCCAATGAGCCATGTAACACTAATAAATAGCTACGTAAAACTAAGTAGAAAGCCAGACGTTTGCAGGTCAATCGATGAGCTAAAACTACAATAGCTTCAACTCCGGTAGCCAATTTTAATAAAGTATCTAGAAAGACATCGTGAGTAAGAATGAATTGTGTAAGCAGAGGTTTTTAGGAGATACTAGAATCTGTTTTTGGTTGTTTACTTATCAATTATGATAATATGTAATGATTCCTTATAAGCGATGTGACAATTGCAAATAAATTTCCATGTTCTCAATGATAATTGCTGTTCAAATAAACAAATTATCGTTTAAAATGTTCAAAGAAAATTTGAGTATATATTGGTATGATGATGATAATATAATTAATACAGAAAAAAATACCGTAACTCACCAAATATAACGTAATATATTATATTTTAACTTGTTTTGATAAAAAAAACTGGTATAATAATTAAGAATAAGTGAAAAAAATACTGTATTTCACAAAAACTTTTCATTTTCATAGAAAAAACAATCAATATTATTTCCCCATGAAAATAAATCGTGTCTTCGTAAAATTCTGGATCTCAAAGAATTTTGGGTAAAAGTTAGACTTAGGTTAGACCATGTCAATTCAAGTTATGGCTAAAGTAAATAATGAAGAAATATGAGTTTTAAAATCATCTATAAACTATCGAAAACTGTCTAAATAAATACAATCCAAATAATGTTGTTTATAAGACGGCATTGTTTTTTAGGGATTTCAATGATTTTAAGACTCCAAAAATGTCTCTCCGTGTTCAGCAGTAAATTTTCAATAATATATATATTCTTCTACTTCCTATGTGAACTTTATAGCCACGACGTATCGCCTCTGGCATTCTCTATCACCTGCTCATTACTTTTTACACCTACCAGGTCAGGCCAACATCCGTTAATTTTGCCTAGTATATTCTATTGACAGTAATCGATGGACTTCCATGAAGCCGAAATCCGACCAATTGATTTAATAGGCAGGCAGGGTTAAGGCTTTTCGTAAATATCCTAACCAGTTCCAGATAAAAGAATCTTCTCATCCGTTTTCTCAGAAAACTTTCTTAAACAATCAGAAATGTTTAAATATTACAGTTATGTAAACGATAAAAGCAAAAATATTTTGAAATTTTAAATTGGATTATTATAATACTGTTTTATAATACATTTCACAGATGCTACAATAGATACAAGACGCATGTAATATGTAATTATGCTATGATGTATATCTAGTAATAGAGCTTTAAGCTAATCTCAAAGGACAACATATTTTTCAATTTCAATACTATTCACCAAAAAATTCAAATTGTTTAATAACACGATTTCATTTTACCCATGTTGTCTGAGCTTTTTAGTTTTCACCTCGTTTTTCCATCATTGTATGAAGATAATATATGAAGAAAATGCACACCAAAACCAAGTTTTCCGTAGGGAAAGTTTGCCGAAGAAAATATACGACCGCTGCAATAGAAGCATTAAACGCATAAATTTCCCCCAAACGACATTCGGTGGTTTGTGTAGAGAAATCGAACGGTTTTCAGGATTTTATATGGATATAAAACATAAAGAATTATGATTCCCACGTGGAATCAGAAATAGCATTGACTCACGCAATAAAAACATATAAAGCACATCGAAATTCAAAACTAATAGTATACATAGTTCCACTATCCTTAATTTTAAATTATATCCATATAGTTAATATAAAATTTAGTAAAAAAATTATCAATATATATACTTCAATAATCATAATAAAATTTCTAACGCAAGTTTATTTGGAACAAGAAAAGCTTATGCAAACTTTTCTTTTCAGTATTTTAAATTAATTAATTTAGAGCACTGTAAAACTAATTCTTCACATATTAGTGTATAATTATTATAATAGTATGTATATTTCTATAATAATATACACTTGGCAAAATTTACTAAGTAATGAATATATATCAAATTTAAATATTATTGACACAGTCATTAACGTCCACAGTGAATATAAAACGAGAAAGTAATATATGCAACACATGCCTACAAATAGTACGGTATAAATGATTACAAAAATTCAATTTTTTTAAACTTATTTGTGAATCGGGCTTAATCTTTTAGTTCATTTTTATAATATATAATATATATTCATAAACTTAATGAAGTGCTTTTTTGATATTTTCTACTTTTTTACCCAACGTTATTTAAATGGAGTATTTTAAAAACATTGAATGTGATAAATATGAATAGATTGCAAGAAATCATTTTTATATAATTCCTATCTATTTAAACGTAAAATTGTGATTCTACTATAACCATTCTTGTTCATATAGCAAATTAACTTTGTTATATAAAAAATCTTCAATTATTAAATTATCCCTATACTGTGTATTATTATTTGCCGTTTTGCAACAATACAAAAACTGAGCAAGACTCGTACTGTGAAGCCTCTGACGGGCCTCAATATTTCTTGCAACACATGAAATTTAGGCAGCTTGATAAACCGGATTAAAGAAAATGTTTTCATAATTTCAAATGATAAAAAGAGATTTGCAGTTAACAAAATCCTGAAGGCACTGGTGTGGTGGTTAAATGATATATTATGACTTCAACATTTATTTATTTTTCTTATTATTATCTTTGAGAAGTCTCTTTAATATAGTTTTAATCAGTTAAACTGTTTTATTTACCTTGAAATAATAAGTCGAAATTAATAGCTATTAAAACAAATATTCTTTGAAGTTTTCAAGTGAAGAAGATTCACGGTTACTCTTTTCATCTATTATTAGCTGTAATCTATTTACTTGTATTTATCAATAACTCTGCTTTACTGATAGCATTAATCATAAAACGATACCTTATTGAAACCAATCAAAAGCTCTTTTTCCCGGATATAGTATATAGGGCATTATCACAATAATTCAATCAATTCGACGCTTGGATTAGTAAAGGATTAACCATCCATCCTTAAACTGACTATTTGCGATGAATGACTGTAGCTTTTCATTTTTCTCAAGCAGACTGCCTTCCGAAACGATGCGTTTGAATGGTCTGCAAAAACATAGGATGAGTACAACAAACAATATACTTAAAAGAATTAAAAATGTATTTATAATTCAAACAACGTAGTACAATTTTAAACACTTTCATTATCTTTTACGATAGTAAAACATTTTCAAAATCTTAGAAATGCTACTTTTTGCATATAATTAATTTTGATAACATAACATTGTACGATTTTTAAACACACGTCCTTTCTTAATATTATATTTGTGGTTAAAATTTCAAATAAATAAAAACTAATTATCGTTATTTGCATCTTTTCTTGACATCAATATAAACGATGAACTATGAAACGACTTTGCTCAACATTCAAAGAGTGAAACATTGTTTCAAACATGCCATTGTGATCAAAACTTTATTAACTTAATAAAAAAAACCAAAATTATATATCGATCAGAGATTGACGACAGAAAAAATATGACTTATATCAGCGGTTTCCAACCTGGGAGGCGTGGATTACTGCCAGGGAAGGCGCCAAAGTTTGAAAATGAGCCTGTCTATGTCATTTTATTTATAAAAAAAGATGTGGAGGCGTGAATTTTTTTGCGGAGCCAAAGTAGCTGAAAGGTTGGACACCGTTGACGCAGACAAAAAAAAAATCAGATTTTGTTCTTTTGGTGAAAATGTAGTAATGGAAAAACTATTTTATAGTTTATAATACTTCTGAGAAAAATAAGAAACAGTTTTTTATTATTTCAATCTCCTGATAAATATTACAACGCATTAGTTCATATACTCAATGTGAGTGTATTTACATGATTCATTTACGAATTTTCTGTTATTTATTTGTAAGTCATATAATTTGTAAATAGAGATAACAACTAAAATAAATATTTGGATTGTTACACTATTGCTAATACTAGAATGTAACGTAATTTTTTTTTATTGTTAGTCCACCTATTTATTAAATAATCAGTTAAGTTTATTTCCGTATAGGTAACTCTTAAAATAACTTAATCATATATCTACAGTACAAATTTTCTCACTGGTTGCCAGGAGGTTAGATCGCGTGCTTCGGAGCTAAAGATGTGCGTGTTTGAATACCACAGCTACAAGATTTAAAAATAAGTAAATGTCTATGACTGAATGTCAAACGGACTGAGCAATTGGCTGACAATCAAATTACAACTGAAGCATTTAGATTTTATCAGTGTGTAGATCATTTTTCAAAATTCAGAATATATATGTATCTGTATTATTAATACTTATTGACAGATTACTATTTATAAGAGATGGCTGTCAATTGCTTAACTCATTAGGTATCCATTCCTGCAGTCTTATTTTTAAATCCTGCAGCTGTAGGATATAAGCCCGTAATTTCAGCCTTCGAAGCGCGCACATTAATCTCTCGGCTTCTAGGAAGTTTCTTTTGTAAGGTTGTTAAAACATTGTATACATCTTATGTGTTCGTAACTACTTTTATTATACACTATTTTGTAATCATCCTGTACAAAATACCCTATGAATTGATCACTGAGGTACTAAATTGGTTTTTCGCAATGAAAGGTGGCATAGGCATCTCTCAAGTCGAGTGTTCACCATAATGGAAACTATTCTCAACGCCACTGTTCAGTTTGATCAACAAATATTTCAAATCATGGAAAAGCACTTTTCATGTGACAGGCGTTCGCTTGTATATACGATTCGTATTTAAGTGTCACGTGAACGAAAGTGCATTATTCGCTTTAACGTATTTGCGAATACATTATTTATAGTTGACACTTTATTTTAAAATATTTTTTTCCTATGCTTCAACTTACAATACATCTGGATTTATATATTTTTTTATTATACATGCTGTCGTCTAGGACAAACTTTCTAAAACTGTGGGTCGCGGCCGCAAGACTCCTGTGTGGGGGGCACGAATTTTTTCTTAGTTTTTTTTCTTGCCTAATATAATTGAATTTTATTTTTAATTTGTTGTATCATCGTATTAAACAACTTAAATTCGCAGTAATATTTGACAACTCAACTGGGTATCTAAACCTACGATGTAAAATATATAGCTTCTCTATATTGCATTCAGATCTGTCAAAAGTATGGCGTTTGTAAGATGGCATACAAATAAATCGCTTAAAAGGTATTCTTTTAAATAAAAATAATCAGCTTCTACACTCTCCTATAAAATTGATAATAACGGTTTCTTTTTTGCTCGCTGAATACGACTTATTTTTTTAAAATATCAATAAGATCATTTTTCAAGGGCCGCGGATAATTGTTTTCTAAATTAGAGGGACGTGCTACGAGAAAGTTTGGGAAGCACTGATCTAAGACAAAAAACCTAGACGTGTATTAAATTTATTTAATACTTTTATGAAACGTGATTGGCGTGCATTAAATTTACATTAACAGATGCACCACCGAGAAATTTTTAAATACAACTTTGATTTTATTAAAAGTATACGTAAAAAGATGAATTTATTTAGTTAAAGTACAGTATATTTAATAAATTAATCTTAGAAAAAGCACAGTAAAAATATTTGAAGCTTTTTCTCATCAATATTACAATAAACACAATACATATTCGTTACAGAAAATTCATATTATTCTTGCCTGACACATTTGCGTTTTTAAAGTATTTACAACAATGAATCTCATAATTATTTTATAATTAACTACCGTTAGTACTGTTGATTATTTTGGCTTATTTAGTTGCATTTCCATTTAATATATGGCATCCTACTATTTTTCTCTCCGTCTGCTCCGAAAATAAAACACGTGGATCTCAACATTGTGAAAAAGATCACTCGAGAAAAAGAAGTATAAAGATCTTAGGATATTTATGTTATTAAGTAAAATAGAATAAATATTATATATACTAAGGTAGCGTAGAATTTAGCATACGCACCTCGTATCCGAGTACTGCGGGTTCGATCCCGACATATAATGACTTTTTTTTAAATGCAGGTTGCACTTTCAGAGCTGCATCTTTACACTGTGTAGCTCCATATGCTCCACTGTTGTAGCATACATAAAAGATGTCCAGCTATCTGTACCGTTATATGGACTGAATTTACATAATATACAGTAGTATAACAGCTAGTAACGTAGATCTTTTAAGTCGTTCTAGTAACCCAAATTCATTAATAAATGTAAACATTTTAGTGAGAGTATACAGTTTAAATCCCTATCCACATAAGAAATATGTTGGCAACCTACGTTTTGGATAATTTGTGTTATATTCCGGGACATTCCCGTCAAACGAAGTATTTAGTTTCTTGGTATAAGAACTACGGGATACACTTGATTAAATCCAGTTGTAAAAAAAAACGAGACGGGTGGATCGAGGGTACTTTTAGTAGTAACCAATACTTTAAATTCAAGCTTTTTCGTAAAGCTATGGTATTCATAGCTTTCCTAACCGATTAATAGGAACATGTGTTTGCTTACCCATTAAGCCACCAAAACGAATACTTACAAATATATATTCACAACAGTCATGTTTTGCACCACTTAGATTTAAAATATAACTCCAACCATTGCCATAACTGAAAATATATTATTTTTGACGTCTCAAACTGTCACTCCGTTTCAGCTGATCGAAACACCACTAACGTCATGCTTCGTTGATATATATCTTTAGAGATATCTCTCTGACTTGACAGAGAGACAGCAAAGAGATGCATCAATAGAACTAAAATAATTCATAAGTAAATATATAAATAGATGCCGTATATTATTTAAAATTTCTAAGGAAAGATGCAGTACAGAATACTGAAACCTGTGCAGTTTTAAACGAATTGTCATTGATTAAAAACATCGTGATAAATTTAAACTGTATTTAGTATTTTTAGAAAAATATGATAAACTAAATAATATATGTTATAAAAAGAAAAAAACGTTACCCTCAATTATTAATAGCTTTTATTCGATAATCACAATGCTTAAAACTTAACACAGCCAAGAAAAAGGGCTTTCATCTAATCAATTTTGTTGGTTTTTGTTAAATAAATTGTTATCAATATTATGACAATATTTAAACAATATTGAGTAAATAAAACACCAGTTTTAGTCTTCCTACACTTCAAAGTCGAGCCTTTGTAATGTTTTGAGTTTTACCTAAAATAGTTAAATGATGGTTTTTTTTGTGCCTTCTGTAAAATTTGTTCTGTGTGGGCAACGTCATTTTTCTTTCCACAGTCGATATGTATAATAATTTTCCATTTCAACAATGATTTTCTTTCCACTTTACGTATAACTGAATATTATTTAGAATAAACTATAATATTATATTGAACCATACTAACAAAAAGTGAACATAGTTAATGCACTCATCGTATAAACCAAAATATGATTTATTATATTAAGTAAACTATATAACTTAAATGTTGCATTTAGAATATGAATTGTATAAAATAAATCAACGTCAAAAATAATCCTTGTATTTACTGTTTCATACTGCATATTATCTAGTAATCTTATTTGGAAAATATGGAACTTAATAATATGAGGAATTGCCAGATTATATTTACACAACGTTTGATTGTCACCAAAGCTCATACCGCCTAGGATAATCCATGTTATATATTTATTTTATTTTGTGGCGGCCATGAGACTTTTAATATGAACTTATTCTTAAGACTACGCATTTATTTACTAGATTACCTATGCAAGTACGTAATTAATGATGCATTAAGAGAATATTTTAATGTCAGCCGAATGCGATGTTCCACTTTTCGTTCCAAAATAGTTTATTTCAGGAAAAATTAAGTCACATGCTATAAAAAATTGCGACTTTTAAATTGACGTTGTCGGACCACCTACGTTATTTAGTTTCACCTATTAATTTATGCTTAAAATAATTGGATAATTATTTTTAATTTGAAGTGTTTAATCTTTCGGCGACAGAAGAATTAATGTTGAACGAAAGTGTTTTTTTTACATTAATTCAATAATAATAGATACTTAAACGTGATTAATTTTTACATTATGATTGTCATATAAATAACAGCTGTTTTATTTATTGCCCAATTTATTGGCACGTATTCAAAAATGCGCCCATCAGACGTTTTGGCATTTCAACCCATCATTTTCCATTAAAAATAATCGCGGTGATAAGCCTAATACCACTGATTATATTTTTCAGTTTTCATTACGCACCTATAGCACATTAGATTAACTCATATGGAAAGATATAAAAAACATCTATCGTCAATTTTTTGTTAATTCATTGGTTATATTTCAATGAAATACTTTTTGTTATATTATATTTTGTTAACTTCTACATATATATTTCGGTCTAAAATATATATACATATATTGTATTTATAGACTGTGTAAAGAAAAGAGAATGGAACCTTCAGTTTTTTCAAAAGAGCTTTTACTCAATAAACAAAATGTATACAACGTTTTATCAAAAGAAAATGAAGCTGCAAATGCCAAATTAGTATCTTAATTCAGCTTTTAGATTTAAAAAAATAAGGGTCTGTGATTTTCGTGACCAAAAAAAAGGACTTCCACCACGTCAACTGTTATTGTTTTATGGTTATAGAACTTATTATAAAATCAGACTAAATAAAATATTAACTTTAGTTATTATGCACTTTAAAGATGCGTGCATTGAATATTTTGATATTGGCTTAAATCATTATATTTATTATATATATATTGTGCCTCCTGTAAAATTTTTTTTTTTGTAATTTAATTTACATCTTTTTTTCTTTTCTATTGTCAATATGTAATTTTTATTTAAAATTTCCAGAATTAAAAAAAGCAGCACATAAAACAAACTAGACTGAAGTAAATAAATCATCACTGCTAAGCACCGTGATTAAGTTCAACTATTTTTAGTACGTTTGTACTTTTTTAATTATATAAACATCATGCAAATTGTGATAAATAAATACTATTTAAAATTTAAATTAAATTACCAAAAAGCCAAAGCGGCCAATATATAAGTGTATACGCTCTGATATTGAGTCTGTTAAAATAAGTTTTCACAATTTAGAGATATATATTACAATATTTCATATATCATACATTCTGGGCAAATAAAAGAAACTGCATATTTTGATTATTTTTCACGGTTTTTACCATATTATTAAAAATATGAATAATGGAAGACGGCCGTTATTGAAAAGTTATGCAAATGGTTAAAAAGTCACGGATGCACATATATATGAAAATATTATATATATATATTTATTTAAATCCAAAAAAAAATATCATATTTTTATAGCATATTACAACTAAGTACCACGTTACACAAGTGTTACCTGGACTAAATAAATTGAACAGCATTGATCCAACGCATCTATTTTAGTATCTTTACTTAAAATAGGTCATCTAAAATACCAAAATATCTAATGGTCGACTACGTAAAAACGTCTAAAATTCAATAAAAATAGCTGTTTTATTTTTACATTATTTAAACTTAGAAAATATTTTTTCTGAAAATAATCAAGTATAAATATTAATGGGTTAACTGTTCATAAATATAAAACTAAAACGTGCGTAATAAATGTACCCTGTCAGTCGAATCAAAAGCGGTGGGCGACATGACATGCTGACGAGCGTACATATTTGTGATTTTGTAAAATATTATATTTTCCAGTTTCTCTAATGAGAATGTGCGATTTTCAGTTGAACGGAAAATCAATTTAAAGTTATATTGCATCATTATATAAATCTATCAAAACTACACTTTTTAAAAAGCAATCATTTTCTTGTCGGTGATAAAACATTTAAACCTATTTATTATAGAAACTAATGGTCTTATGTATTGATTTTCTTGGTAGCTGAGAGGTTGGTATGCACAATTTGGAGCTGAATAATGCTGGTTGATTCTCACAGCTGTATTTTTTTTTATATTTTAAAATGAAAATCTGGAAGGCTAATGGATTGAGCAGTTGAATGACAACTGATTCTCGTAATAATATTTCGAAACATATCCCTTTACCACATTTTTTTTTAAATCCTTATAATTTTTAATAAAATCTAAATATGCATGGTCTCGCAGTAAGGCTATATATATAATTAATATTTTTGACTGATGGTGCTTGATGATTTTAAATAATTTAGAATATGTCTATATATATATTATAAACAGAGTTCTGGTGAAAAATTCAATGTTTGAAAAAATTAAAATACCACAGTTTCAATTTAGTAACGTCTTAATAAAGTTTATAAATATTTAGTATATTGTAAGAGATAATCAGATAAACAAGCCTAAAACTAAATTGCACATAATTTCCCAATGTCTAACTTGTAATCATTTATTGATCGAAAGATCCAAATTTTTATGATAAAATAGCATTCTAAGCATAAAAAAATATCATAATATATATAATAATATAGCATATGAATCTCCAGAATTTGAAGAATCATAGTAATAGATTATTTGCTAGGAATGGTTGATACGTATATTATTGAAGATATAGATAGACACGTTTAATTTTAAACTTTTTGTTAATTTTGTATTATTCGTTAATTAATTATGTATTATGAAGATTTACGTTCATTTTTCATAAGTATTTTAATTAACAACTGCGCAAATTCAGCTGTCTTGTAATTGAAAACTCGGCTAAATCATACGTCGAAAAATATTGGATAACTCGAAATTCATTTCTAGTATGACGGGTTATCATTAATCAAGCATACGCGTAGATTCAAAGTAAATTACAGTTCCAAATCAACAACGTGAATAGAAATAAAGATTCAAAATACATACCCAAGGCCAAAATAATTAATTTTATCTTCGATTTAGAATAATAATTCAAAGTGAAGCACATCACGTTTGTGCTTATTACAAGTCGAATTAAAAAATGCATAGTAAATTTTTCAATCTTGATAATCGAGGCTACGATTTGCAAACACATTTCATTCTTATAAACTTAATTCTCAGATATATATATCACTAACATTTATTATACAATTTATAATATTGTAAATTATGTACTATTCTGCGATATTTTGATTTGATATCATGCATTTGATTGAGCTGTGCTTTCTAAAAGCACATGAAGCGCTTTTAACAGTATTTCAGTAGCAGCTTTCTAAGACATTGGTTTAAATACACTATGGCTTAAAATCTTTTTTTCTTGTACAATAAATTAAATGTTTAAAAACTGTAAAATTATAATCTTTAAACAATTGTATTGTAAGGTTCACGCGTAAAGGTTTTAATTTCAACCGACATACGTATATAAATAAGTTAGATACTATAAAATCGGCAATCAATTTTTCTTAGATTATTACTATGAATGTCGCTACAGCAGCCGACCGGCAAACGCACACGCATTGGCATCTGACTTCACTAGATTAAATGCCGCATGAACTGGATCCCAAACAGGTTGACTCGCGGAAACAATATATTCTGCCCAACTAAGTAAATACACATGTTTTTTACATGATTCCTTACGTATATGTTGTATTTTACTTAGGACACCAGTATACTCAGTCAATTCTTTCAGTTTTGAGTTCAATTTACTTCACAACCGGAACTGAAAAAATGAATAAGACATGTTTGAAAATAATGTCCATTTGTATTTCAATCTTAATGTTTTCAAGGCCTCGAAATAGAGTAAAATGTATAATTTACATGTAAAACATAATTTCATTCTTCGTATTGAATTAATTTCACTTGTTGAATATTTCTCTTTCAATTATTGAGGATATCATTGAAAAAATATTATAATGTTATATATGTTATTTAAATTATCAAAAGGCAAACATTGTAATTTATTCTTTGCATGATAAATACATTATAAATTGATTTATTTTTAGGTGTAAGATTATATGATATCAAATTTTAAATATCATCAATGTTATAAACTGAAAATATTACAACTCAAATATATATGTCATATATATATTAAAATACAGCTCAAATCATACGTATTATTACGTGGGGGTAAATACCATTTGAAATGCGCTATTTTAAGGCTGCGTTATTAACCTTTTGACTGCCGAGATGCTTTTAAAAAAATATAGTGAGAAATATTTTTTACTCAAAGTTATTTTTGGTAAAAAGCCTGTTTCATCTTTAAAGAGATTGCCTTTCTTATCCAATGTGATTGGCATTTCAAAAAGCTACACAAAACAATACTAAGCTAACATTTTCTCACAGTTATTACGAACAGCAGTATATTGCTGGATAAAATTCTTTTTTACGATTTAAGCTCGAAATTACTTTCCGTTTTAAAAAATATATCAAGACTATTTATTTTGGTCGTCCATTGCGGCTTGATTTGTACGTATGATAATTGTCCAGCTGTTAAAACATTCTTATCTTAAGCAAGCGAGATTTTTATTTAGCAAGACTTCATTACAAACAAAATCATGAACTCCAAGCTACGAGCAAGGTTAGCAAAGTTACTTTTCTTCCTGTTTTAGAACTTTTAGAAGAATTTTACTTGATTACGTTATGCTATTCGCTCGCTAATGAATTCAGAGTTATCACAGACAGTGGACAAGGAAGCCATTTCTTACCACTTGGATATATGTTAGTAATAGTATATTACTATATCTAAGACTAAAAATATACATGCATAATTATCGTGGTGATTTTATCACAATAAAGTATGAGTTTACTCTCGTTACAAATTCAGATATCGTCGATGTTACAAACTACTTTTTTTCCTGCAAAAAAACTGTACATATGTACTATTAATTAAGGGAACTTATAAAAGCTTAAGGATTTTTTACCATTCCATATCCGTTTTACAACTGGAGTATAAGGATCTTCAGAGTATTAAGATCTACAAAGTATATACGGACAACTTTAATATGAAGAATCTCCGGAATTTGACGACGTCTTGATAAATAATTTTTCACGAAAATTGTTTATCAGACAAATGCTCAACCCAATGGGCATCCAGTCTTACATTTTTGAATTAATAAAAACGTTCGCATGGCGGAGATCCATTTACTTCACTTTCAGAGTGGATATTTTCACACTGTGTAAGTCCATATACTCCACTTTGAAAACAAACATTTTCTAACGAAAAGAAAGTTATATGAAGACCATATATTTTTCACGAGAATTTTGCTGAATCTACTGGGCAGCATCCGGTTTTGTAAACTAAAATTTAAAATTCCAGACAATACTGAAGATAATTGCGTTTTTATACTCGTCTATCTCAGTATGACTGAAACATTTTACTATCGGTACAAAATGAGTTCGAAAACATTGAAAAGGGTATAATTCTAAAACAAAATAAAAACTTGATGAGTTTAGCGGTCAATTTATTTGTCAAAATAAACTTATCTATCTCAACTAGAATTTATTACGAGAGCATGAAACGTGACCTTCTATATCATACATTGTATGCAATATAGCATACATCTATCAGTAATATAAAGTCACTGATTGACTGTAATGGATATTACATATCTATCAGTGTCAAGAAGTACAAAGAGCTCTACCGTCGAGCTAATTTGCTAATCAACGTTTCATCTCAGTACAAGAAATACTACGTCAGGAGGATTGATTTTTAGATGCCAGACTACTTACCACATGGAAGATTTGTAATGGTAATAATTTTCAATTATTTCTTTTTAAATTCCATAAAAATGCGTATAAAATTGATATATATATTTTTTAAATAAATTTTTATTTATTTTAATGTTTACATAGTAAAAATCTCACTCTAAAAATGCGGAGTTTATTGATTTGTAACTGGATGTAGTTAAACAGAAGACGCCCAAGCCACGTAGTGACAAACAAGAGAAAAACGTGATTGAAATTTTAAAGAGATTAATATTTAGTACAAATTTTATATTATCAAGTTTGTAATTTGAAAGTTAAATACTTACATCGCATATAATACATCGTTATTGATTAATAAATTATTTAAAAATTTACTACTTTCAAAGTTATTAAATATTTTGTGGATTCTAGTTAACATTTTGGTGGTTTCGTGCTTAGATTTTTATTTATATTATATGAGTATTTGCCCATAAAACCTTTGAATTGATTATATTTAATGTATTTTTTGGTTATAAATACAACAATATATCAATACATTACTATCCAATAATGAATTTGTTGAAAAAATATTTAAACGTAGCATTATGATAATAATTATTATTCAGAATAGGTATGGTCTAAAATTTATTATTTATAATTTAAAATTTATAATTAGGTAACATCATATTTAAACTTTAAAGCTGAAAACGTCCCAACCACATGACAATTGGATATGCCAAATGATATAATTTATTTCACACACAAGTGAAACACCATCTGAAAATTAATGAACAGGTTTCGGTGAAAGCGTTTAATATTTTAATGTAATCAACTACAAATGTTTCAGATTCTTGCTACATATAATATGTCTAGTTGGACGCCTAATATAACACAGTGTTAACGCACTTAATTTGTAAAGTACTCTTTCAAGTACGCCATTGTATGGATGAAATAACTTTACATGCAATGTATGCTTGTTCTTTCTATTAACCTTTTACTAAGCAAAGTTAATGAAAACTTTTCATTACATCGAGTTAATAAAACCATATGCAACCAAGTTTTAATTTTAATATGCAAAATAAATTTTAAAATCTTTGTCTAAGTTGTTTAAAAAATGATATTTTGACCGTGAAAAGGAAAAAGAACATAACCCACACAAAAAACGTTCATTTAATGATATTGGATGAATGTCAAAATCTGAAATGGACTGTTACTTGAACGGCATTAATACTGAAACTGGTATTTTATTTACCTGGCCTGATATTAATTGAAATATTTAAAAAAAAAACGATACAATTGACGTGTAGAAAGTATTTTTTCCTGATCGTAAATTCAACAAGCTTCGTTTTTTCAAACTTAAAAGCTAAGTTTAGATGTTTATTTGGCATTTTAAGTTAACATTTTTTTGATAAAACGTGAATTAAGTTGTATATATTGTCGCCAATATTGCAGGAACAAGTATCTTGATCCTTTGGCTTAGGTCACTTTGTGAAGAATACTTTTTGCAATATCTAGATACCATTGGCTTTTTTTTAACAGGTACGTTAACTACAATACTCAATAAAGTGATTTAAGCCACAAAATCAAGATACGTGTTCCTGCAGTATTAGCGACGATATACTGTGATTATTGAAAAAGGTTATTTTCAAAAAACTGAGGGTTACGTCCTTTTTCCTTAGATAGTCGAAAAGTTTAAAGTATAAACAAGATTACTAACATTGCACGTAACTATGTGCAATATAGTTATTTATTTACCACATCGAAAATTATTATCAGCACAATCTTCATGACAGCGTTCAAATTTTAAGATCACAATTGAAAGTTTGTTAACACGAGATAAGTATTCGAGATAAAAATCGTTATCTCAATATTACTGGGAAAATGTGTCAAGCATGCTATAGTCATATCGCACAGTTTTTTTTTTATATCTCGATACAAAAAAGCAAAATTGACGTGATGATATTTTATCGTAAAATAAAAATAAATTATTTTTTTTCCTTTTTGAATATTGAGTATATAGCTTTATTTCAATCGTTTAACACATTGTGTATTAATATTTCATTTATTTTTATATGGCAACAGTAATGAAACGCATTACAATGCCCTTCGAGCAATTTATGCTCGTCCGCTTTCCAACCCTGCCACCAGGGCGAAAAATCTTAAGTATTGTAAAATAGATTATCTTAGCAGAACTATTTTTAAATTATTAAAAAATATATTAAACAATTGCAGAACTTACAATACTATGAAATATTATATTTTTTTATACGTAGATGTCTCTCCAATAGCCGAGGGTTAACGTGCTCGCTTTGAAGGTTGCAGGTTTGACTCCCACATATGTCGAGTATAAAAAAAACTAAAAATTTTGAACTGGATGTCTACTGGATTTATCAAACAATTGACAGCCAATTTTTATGAAAGACATTTCTTCGCATTTCAGAGATCAAATTATACTCAATTTCCCGATTGGATATATATATGATAACATGAAGATTTATATACTCCACTTTCAAAAAAAAGATTCTTAAAACAATACTTAGCTATGAAAAGTTTTAGAAAGCTTTGATAAAATTTATGAACTTATTAAGCTATGAGTTTGTGACTTAATTAAATTATTAACATGTAGCCTTTTTACAATTAGTTTGTCAAATATATCACCTGTCAAATTTAATGTTCTTAAAATGAAAAATTAATTTTATTTAAATACATACAGATATCTGCATGATCACAAAGTTATCTGAGTTTTTTTAATAATATTCTTTAAACTATCTAATTAATTGAATAACGTTTTGCTCTTCAAATCGTACACTATGGATATTCAATAAACCAACCCTTAACTGACGAAGTGGTCAATCATGCGAAATCAATTAAATTCATTTATTTCGTTACACTATTCATATTTATATAAATATATTGTATAATAACTTTTGGTTTATACCCACCTTTCATACATTCATTTCAAAAAATATCTATAGAAACAGTACACATATTTTGGCATTCTAATTTAAACAGTTTTTATTTATGATAGAAAATAGACGAACAGACATCATATAACATTCAAAATATATTTGCACATAATGTATGTAAAAACTGATTATTTTTTGTTTGAGGTAAATTTTACTCACCGCCAATGTAACAGATGTGATTAAATTTTCACCGAAAATCTTAAATATTCATAAAGTAATTTTCTTAGCATCACGCCAACTTGTATGAAATAATCATATTTTCTTATGTATCTGCATTGTACCATTATAACAAAAAATCGTCTGAGACGTACTTTTGCATATTATTTGCTCAAAAACCTGTAGTCTGATTCGTTTGATGTTTTTTTTTTAACTAAAAAAGTGTATACGCACCATGTGTTTGATAACTATTAAGATACACCAAACTGATTTATTTTCGAGGTGAGTTTTTTTTTAAAACACTTTTTTATTCCCCTTTTTTTGTTTTTTTTAGTTCATATTTTAGTTTTAATTCCTCGAAAAATATTATATAATAGTCACGAAAATCGGACTAAAAACTAATTAAGCTAAAAATAAACGTGCTTTTTGATTTATTTTTAACTTAACACTAACCTATTAATATTTTCGACTGATGGTGCTTGATGGAAATTGATTCTAAATTCTAAATTATTTAAAATTAGTAAGCTTCCATATGTGAGATCACTAGTAGTATGTTATATGTTCGCTCACCGCCCACATATAATGTAGCCTGAAGAT
>JAGVSQ010002141.1:0-25859 GCA_022683975.1 Rhyacophila evoluta | reverse complement strand
ATTTTTTCTCAAACATTAAAAATTCGCAATATCTTAGTCTTAAGTGATAATTATACAAGCTGTGACAATATTGTTAAATTGGTTCCGCATAGAATTTTTACTAAAATAAACAAATATTGACATATTTAAAGTACTTTAGCGCATTTTGCGAATTTGACAAAAGTAGCCCGCAGGTTAAGTGTTTTATATAAGGATAAAATTTAAAAAAGATAAAAGAAAACAATGAGAGCTTGCCCTGTAAGTTAGACTGTATTCACACCAATGAGATAAAAGAACGGACCAAATTGTTGCTTGGAGAAGATGCAAGTCAGGCTTAGTGAAGTATGCAAACCGCCTTTATCTGACGGTGATGAGTGACCAAATTGTCCGCTCTATTATTTATATCTTCATTACGAACAAAATAAATCTTAACTCACCACCAATATTCATTGGCAGCTACGGTAGGTTTAAAGAAAATTGAGAATACGACTAAAAAGACAATGAAAAGACGGTCGAGGGACTGCGAGCGATTTGCAAGGTCAACGAATTCGTAAGGTCACCGATTTACGTCACAAAAGAAGAAAAGCGAGTTGGCTGAAGCGGTTGTGGATTATTTAATTTGCGTAATTCGATTTAATGGCGAGGATTGTAATTAATAAAAAATTCTTATAGTTATATCTGTGCCATAATTATGGGTCGTATGATTTAGATAATTACACGAACGTATGATTATTTTGGAAAAATATTCAAAATGATTTTTTATTATACGGCAGTGTTTCGTGTTGTCGCCGTTATTGGCACAGTATGACGCAAATGAGAGAGGACTCGAGAAGTTAGCTCGAGAAAGCCAAGTTCCACCTGTATCACTATGATATTAAAACATGTGCAATATAAATCCGTCATATGACGAGTCCGTTTTTATTTTCGCAATAAGATCCTGACGCAATAATTTCAAAACCAAATCAATATTGCTAACGTAATATTGATAATATAATACATACACGGCAGATTATGTGGACCCGAATTGCCCGCGTGAAAGTTGGATTACTTAATAGTTTTGTGCAATGTCCACATCGCGGTGGAGAAACAACCGAAAACGGATTCTTTCACAAGACGCAGATTTTCGGCCGACCGAGGACGTTTCTTCGGCGGTGAGTCCTATTGCCCGCCCGCGCACTTGACAAACTGGCAAAGGCCAGGGCCGCACGTGTTCGTGCGTAGATCGTTCACCGCACGGAGGCGCTTGAATTTGATGGGCGCTTTTTTTACAATAAAAATGAAATATAATCAATTTGACGGTATGGCGAACAAATTAAATCAAGAATGATACAGAAATATCTAGACTAGAAATAGATACAAAAAATCTCAACTAAACTAGATATGAACAGGGCTTAGTTAATTATAATAGGAATGAACCACAGTCTAGTGTACGCCAATCAAGGTCTTGGAAGTTGTTTTAAGACGCTTTGGTACTTTGAAGAGCGCTTCACGTTCGCTACGCCACGATATACGTCTGCATAACTGGAGTAGATACGTGACGGTTAGTGTAGAGAAAATCAAGTATGTATACAAATAAAAAAATATATTTTAAATACTTAGGAAGGGGCTCGAAAGTTAAACTTGTGCCAGATGTAAATCAGTGAAAGCAATTCAAACAGATGTTCAAAAATACTTTTTACACGCCTCTAACCCACGGCGCAGTACTGCTCACAAGACGCAGATTTTCGGCCGGCCGAGGACGTTCCTTAAATGGCGAGTCCTGTGTACCGCCCACGCAGCTGACAAACCGGCAAAGGCCATCTCTATTTTTTCACAAACGAAACCAATATATTGCAATATGTATCTAAACGACCTCATTTACCTTCAAGTTTAATTAATATCATAGATAAATTGACCAGCATTGGTTGCACACTCCGAGCTATGTCGCGGCGATTACTGGATAAACAGATGCTTTTACCAGCACTTAATTGACAGATATTCACATACGTAATTGTGATAGATTTTCACTTCTGCATGAACTTTTAAAATTCTGCATTTTCTAAATCAGACTACATACGTGTACATTATGATTGTAATATGCATATTTTTTCTTGTGATATAGTGCTCCTCTACTGTAAAATGTCTAACACTAACAAATATAATAAATTATTTGAATATTTCATAACCGCTTTAATAAATGTATCACCGTTTATTAAGTTTTATCTTTTTATACAATAATGTTGTCTCCCCGGCAGCGTAAAGGTTAGCGTGCATCTCGGTTTCGATTCCCACATATGTCGGATTTTCAAAAATCCAAATGCAGGATTGGATGCCCATTGTGTTGAGAAATTGTCTGCTAAGTTTACATAGCGGAGATCTATATACTCCACTTCCGACGTGAATATCGTCACACTGTGTAGATTCATATTATATTTTACTTTAAGAGCGAGAATAGTATAATTAAAAAAACAATAATCACGACTATGTTATCGATTGATGAGTATCAACATTTACACGTAAATAATATATGATGTTAATACTGCTTTCATAAACAAATATTTTAAAGGAGAATATTATCGTTGTATGTCATTTTAATGCAAATAAATAACGGCGTAGGTCTGCTAGTAAGAAATAAAATGTACGATGGTACTTAGGCCGTTAAGTTTCTTCACAGTGGTGCATGATTTGATTTTACCAACTATTTTGTTTAATACATACACAATTTCCCTCCCTCGTTTCTTAAGACACAAGGGATATCTCGAATAAAAGTTTGTTATACAGTGGATGTCGGTTTTAACGCGGGGGCGTTTCTGACGCGCGTTATGAAAACACGGTGTAAACGAATTGTCCGAAATTGTGATTTTTTTCGATGAAAAACGACACGATTTGAAATTTTCTTTATTATTTTTGTACATTTTAAGCTGACTACACGATTTTATTTTGTTGAAAACTTGTATCTCTACCCATTCAATCGCAGTTTCTAAACCTTCCTTCCACTCCTTGGTGTGTTAAAATTATCAACTGACCCCTCATATTCCACGTCTTCATTGACTTCCTCTGAATTCGTTTAGTTGTTCACATTTTCGTCTATATCCTCATGTGTTAGAACGTGACATATTATTTAATCTTGGTCGATATTAACCCATTAATTTAATATAAGTTACAATCGTTATTTCTTTTAAGCTCTATATATTTTATTTTTCCTTGCCGAGCTTGTATGTGTTTTTACGTCTCATTAAAACAAAAATGGCAAAAAAAGACCCACGGTTTATCCAAATGCGCGTAATAACCCGCTTCTACTGTAAAATATATGAATTGTGAAGAAACTGATACAGTTAGACCCACATGTATTGACAGGGACATTTTTGTCATTTAAAAAATACAGAACTTGAATCTCATTCCGTGGTGAAGTTAGCATTGTGCATATTTCAAGTGGACGTGTCCACCATCAACCGAAAATGAAGAACTCTCCAAATCGATCAGTCATCAGCGACATGTATTCTATGAGAATAAATTTACTCGAATTTTGTAAGCTTACAATATTTGCAATATCTTTCTGGTAACGTAATATCTCTATTCGTTGGCTCAACGTACCGTGTTTCCCGAAAATAAGACCCGCTTGAAAGAAAGCCCTACCATGATGAAAAAAATGGTTTTTATATAAGCCCTACTCTGAAAATAAGACCTATTGAAAAATAGGATACGAGCTCTCTCTACGAATATCCACAACGCTGCTCAAGCCAGAGGATGCTGAAGTGATTAAGCGAGCACTTGCATGCAAGTCCTTCGTTGATGACATCGACTTTTCTAAATACCATCTCTCTGATATGATTGCTATGGATGAAACTGCAGTGTTTATGGACCAAGGATCTAAAATGACAGTTAAACAGAAAGGTGACTCGTCCGTCTGCATTACCTCAACGGGTTACGAAAGTGAGTTACTTGACTTTTAGCTATCAGTCTTAATGAACGGAAGTCCCACCACTAATCACAAAGGGGCAAGAAAGAGAAAATAGCTAATAAATAAACTCTACCCAGAAAATAAGCCCTACTATGTTTTCTCGGTGAAAAAATAATATGGACCGGGTCTTATATTCGGGTAAACACGGTAGTAGATAGATCTTACACGCCACCGGGAAAAACACTCTTGGCCCTTCTTCGAAAAGCGATTTATGATCGTTACGTGACAGTATACGAAAATAATGAAGATGCGAGATATATGACGGTGGTTAAAGCAAATTAAAATTAATGAGAAACAATTGAATATATGAATCCACTGCTGATGATGTTTATTATTAATTCCAAAAAATCTTATATTTAAAAAAATGTGTTTACATACGTTCTCCCATTAGTTGAAAATGTATTTATGTATATAATTATAAAATATACAAAGTTGTCAATTCATATAATGGTATCACACAAATATTAGAGAACGTAAAGAATATTTTACTAAAGAAATATATTTTCGTATCGCTGCTGCATTCATTATATCGTTATACGTAATTGTTTAAAAATGACAAAAGCATCGAATGTAACTTACCACAATGATTGTTATCACTGCATAGATAGAAATGATTATAAATACAGTCATAATATATCTGTAAATAAAAATGTTTGAATGTAATCTCAAACGACATAATTAATTTACACATATACAAAGAAATCGTCTTACAAAATAATACAAATACAAATATTCTTAATAACGTGACACCAACTACAAAAAAAGTTATATTTATTTTTTGCTTACCAAAGTCCATAGCGTTTGTTTTCAATGTTTACTGCCAGTGATGGGAAAAATAATGTTATTTCACTTTGTTATGTTTATATTCGAAATGACATGCCTGGGTTTTTTTATAGTATATAGAAATAAATGAGTATTTTTTTTGTTTTCTAAAAAAACTATTGTGTATTGAAGAATATGAAAAGATCAAATAAAATGACAATTCGACTTGCTTTAAACAGTAGACAAATACAAATACTACGGATGGCGTGATATTTTGAAAAAAAAAGATTGTTTTTATTTTTATAAGATAACATTAAAAGGACACGGCGTTATTAAGCATGATTTAAGACAAACTGTAATTTTTTTTCGATTTTCCAAAAGTAATACAAGAAATTGAAAAACGCTAAAAACGTCAAAGAAAACTACCGACCAAGGGAAGAGTTTCCCTGGCAGAATGTCATCAAATTTTTGTTTTTTTATCTAATCGTTGTTATACCTGCAAGATATGATTGCCAGTATGTATTTGATAACATAAATGTCACGAATATACCGAAAATTAAAAGAATTGGTATATCTTTCTGTATCAACAAAGAAACCAAATAAAGTGTTAATAAGTATATAATATAATATTAAGAATACTTTAAATTCTTAAACATTCGGCATTATCCAGTTTTATAGAAAAAAATCATTATGATACAAGCACAACAAAAAATCACGAACTGGCAACAATGCCAAAGTAAATTAAAATGACGCGAAGCGAAACGTCGCCATATAATAAATATCAGCAAAATATTGACTATTGCACACGATAATGACACAAATTTTAGATCGAGATTATGTGTTCAATATCAGGATAACTATTTATTTTATGTTAGAATTTTGGCTGCGGTTGCACAACGCTGACAGCCAGCACGCGCGGACGATACTGTGATCACATTTGTACAATAAACATGACAAGTTTTACTATTAAATTATGAAAATTACATAAATATTTTTTACTATCCAGATGTAAAAATATGACTGATTGTCTAGAAATTAAATGAGATAAAATGAAGAATAAATTATAGTTATAAAACACAATCATAATTAGAAACAAACATGATCTAAAAAAACTTTTTTTCCAAAGATATATTCGTTCTGAAAATAGAGCATATGAATCCATAGATCTATGAATCGGAAGTATAGACCTCTGCAATGTGAAGATATGCCTTGACAGATTATTTTTCACGAGAATATTTGTCTGGTAATTGCTCGACCCAATGGGTAACGAGTCCTGTATTTTTTGATTTTTTTAAAAACCCGATAGATGTGGGAATTGAATCCGCAAGACGCGCACTCTAACCTTTACGCTATACTTCGATTACATTCAAAATATTTAAGTAAAGTCCATGGGGAAAATATGTTACCTCAGTATAATTGGCAATATTCATATAAAAGAAGTTAAACATTTAACAAGCATCAATTTACTTTTTTTATGAAGATATCCTCAAAGTTTTTATCGTTCTTCTCATTCTGTTATATATAATTATCACATATTTCCAAAAATAATTTTTATGAATAACTATAAACTTTAGTATATTTAGCCACACGATTGCAATTAAAGTTGTTTTATGTCTTTTGGACACAGCTGGAGATTGATAAATTAAAATTGTATTGTAGTGATGATATTTTTTCCCATATGATTTTTTTACAGTTTTACCACTTGGATAATAATTGACAACTGTACTGCCATACGAATACAATTTGAAAATATTTTTGGAAATATCCGTATACCGAGGTGGCTATAAGCCAAATATTACAAGAGGGAATGTTATTTGCTTTTTTCATATATTTATTTTACTTTCTTATTGTCCTATAGTCCAAAATATAATAAATCAATTGAAAACCAATAAGGTTTTGTATAGATATGATAATCAAATAAATATTAAAAAGTTTCATGGCATTAAACAATAATTTAATAAGTTATAAAACAAAAACCTTATCTACAACAGTACTTTCTTTCCATGGTATGGCGTTGTTAACTAAGCAAATATGAATTAAACGTACTACGCAGTTTGAATAAACATTTTTTTTTAGTAAGAACATGATTGTTCAGTAATGAATTGGCTAAGAAAACATTCAATAAAGTGATTTGTATTAAATATAATTGGTAAATGACATATTGATTGGATGTATTTCTTTAGTTTTGCTTGATTCGCATTTTATATCCTTTAATACCTATTTTGGAATTCATAAAAAAAATTTTTACCTCTTCATTTCCAGAAAATTTAATTTTCCGCCTAATTATATTAAAGTGTGGCAAGTTTTAAATAATCAATTGTAGACAAAATGTGTAATCAAACTTTACCAGTTTTATTCAAATTGGCATTGCTAAATGTTTGTTAAGTTCAATAGTAAAAATAAAAACCGCTGTTATTTTGTGGTCAAACTCATAAAAATTAATCCAAATAAAAATAATCATTCATCGTTTAATGATTGAAAATATTTTTGGTAAAACATTTGAGATAATTCTGAAAAACAAATTATTATTCAAAAATATACTTGTATTTTGATATGGTCTAGACTCTAGAGTCTAGAATGTATTATTTGTAATATAAAGGTATTTTTGGTGAACGATTGAAATAGCCACCATCTGAGTATGAGTAATCGTATACTTGGCTCGTATTTTTTGTCAATTGCAATAAATCATTTTACGTCAGATTTTATAAATTCGCTTTTCGCGAGGTTCCATTGTTTATCAGAATTAAAAAACAAACACACATTATTTTACTGCGACTACCCTTTAGTAAATTATCTCGTCTAATTATATTTTTTTCCGTAACCTAATTTCTTTTCAACAACTATAAAAACTATGGTGTATTTAAAAGGCACTACTTTATAATATTTTTTTATTCAATTGTTTAAAATTAAATAGTCAACCTGAAAGGTATCTTAAATCCTGGGACATGATGAATGCTAGTTTTAAATCCGATGATTTACCAGACTGCTGGTCTGACGATGTGAGGATGACAGCTTTGTTTGCTCCGTTTCGTCTGAAAACAGTTAATCCTGTAGACTGGGATAGTAAAATGAAATTTTGGTGTGATATGTTGGAGAAATGGTGCCATAATCGGGGGTCTTTTACGATGGCAGAAGCGAAAACTGCTTTTCAAAGGAAGGGTAAATATCCAGCTTGCCTAGAGCTGGTTATGGAGCAGCTTATTAGGTAATATAATTTTAATAAAAATCATTCCAACAAGAAGTGTTCATACAATTGAAACAAGTTTGGGCTATCTAGGGGCTAAATTTCTGGCATTTAATCGACTCCTAATTTTAGTTGGCAGTATTGAATTTTTAACAGTTTGGTGTTTGTACATCTAAATCTAATATTGCCAACTTAAATTAATAGTTGATTAAACAAAAGGAACTCAACCCCTAGACAACCCAAATTTCTTAAAAAATAACAGTGAAGGGATTATACCACATAGATTTTATGTTAGACCATGGTAAACAAGCTAAATTAAATTAATATAAATACAATGCAAGAGATGGTGAATATTAGCAAATTATTTTCTAGCGATGCTCGTTTGGTATTACCTTCATCCATCACACCATATCAGAATGAAGGGTGGGTTGGATGGGGATTCCGGCAGGCTTTTAGACCTGCTTCTTGGGTTGCCGGTTCCGTAATCAAGGCTGCTACTTCACCCAAAGTTAACAAAGAGACCAGATATATTCACGCAACAGCAATGATGGTGAGACCCATACAATAAAAATTGTTTTATTAGCATATTTCAAACATTTCTAGCAAGCATTTTGATATTCTATTTCCCTTCTAATTATTAAATTCTTTTTTATGTAGTGTCTTTTTTTATTTACTCTGTACCATTTAAATCAGCTTCTTGTTATCTTGCTTGTATGCTAATTTCAGAACCAAGCTTTGGCGTTTTTGTCCTCGATTCCTGATGATGCTAAAATAGGAACGGCACAGGAGCTGCAAAACTCTTCGTCTTCGAGTCAACCTTTTGCTGAAGGTGATGCCTTTTCTCTCACAATGAATTGGCTCCGGTCTAGGAATTTAGCAACAGTTTCTAGTGATGCGTTACTTTATAAATTAGGTATGTATCGTACATATTTTTTCATTTGGGTTTTACTCTATATTTATTATAATCTTATAATTTTTACAATAAATAAATAGTATAAAAATAATTGTGTTTTAAATTCAAATTATGCGAAATATGCTAGATCAATTATTGTAATTGGCTATATAAATCATTTTATCATGTATTAAGAGTCAAATAATATCAAATTAATGCTTAATAGATGGCATGCCCAGGCGGATATAATTTACCGACTGATCTAACCATTTTGAATACCCCCTTTCTTCCCCTCTGAGACATATGACATCATTCATATGAGTGATGGACTATACCGTTACACATATACCAACGTAATTTGATACACACACATAAATGCAGGTCCTAGATTTAATATGAAATTATATTATTTTTGTTAATATTGATCTATAGTTTTATTTTGTAATGATATCATTGTAATTATATGGGTTTTTAGGAGAAGTGCATAAAGTATAAAGATCTTGTAATCATTATATTTGGAGAAATAAAATATGATTACTGGTCACTCATTATCCACCACAGGGCAGTAAGAGTTAATTGAACGATTGCGTTCATTACAAATGTGTGTTAATGTGATTTTATTAGTTAACAATATCAACATGCATTTCTTTTTGTTCCACTTTAGCTCCAGACGCAAACAGCCGAGTACAACCTTTGACTGAGGCTGAGATATGTCTCCCAAAGCTGAAAAGAGCACAGAAAAACTTGGAGACAACAATTGATGAGCTAGAGAAGGCGTGTATAAAGTATAGGGACAGTGCTAAGACTTGCCTGTCTAAAGGAGACAAGTCAATGGTGAGATGATATTATTCATATTTTGAAATACCAAAAATCTTACAGCCATTTTATTATTTATTAAATACAAATGAATCCTGATGTCCTCAAAGAGTTAATAATGTCAGAAGCCAACCACTTTGCAGTTAACTTAATTTCGAACTCTGAATGTTACCTTTACTGACTCATTTATAAAATAAATATTTTTAGGTAACATTCAGTATGTTACATCAAAATATTCAGAACCACAAGACTAAAGTTTTTCACGATATCTGCTGGTCAGTTGTTAATATATTTAGTTTTTATCATTATTTTTTGCAGGCCATGAGCTATCTGAGAAAGAAGAAGCATTTGGAGAGTCGATTAGAGAAAACAGAGACACGGTTGGATTCTATTAGAAACTTGATTGATACTGTAATGCAGACACATTCAGATGCAGAAATACTCAATGCATATCAGTAAGTTGCCAACTAGAAACTTCATTAAAACCTCCCGTGTGCCTAATGTTTAAGAAATTGTCATCAAACTTGACAATATTATTGTAATAGTAATAGCATTAGTATTCATAATATATTTCATCTTTCAGAAGCGGACTTGGGGCTTTGAAGAATACAATGAAAACCACTGGCTTGGAGGAGGATAGTGTTCTGGATACGATGGATGATTTGAAAGAGGTATATTATATATAATTGCTTGATTTCATAATAATATACTACAATAATGTAGCCACATGGTTTATTCAATTGGCCGTTTACTCACTAACATACATTCTCAAATTTGACCGATAATTTCACTAATTATGCGTATAACAAACCAAATATATGGAAGAAATGAGCTATGAATTCCGATTGGCATTGATGGATTCAAACATCAAAACTAGCAACTTAGTGGTTGAGTATAATATTTTATTGGTGAACAGTGATATCTTATCAAAATTGAGTATTTATATGAACAAAATTTTTTCATACAATTATTGTAATGAACCTTTTTTTCTTATTATGCGTTGTGCGATTCAGAGTAATAATTCTGGATTGCAGGGAGATATTTATTTTATTCTTTCATTCCTTTTCAATATCTATTAGATAGATAGTTTAGAAAATTGCTGATATTATTTATTGACAACAGAAATTTTGAAAATTTATTACTGAATTTGAAAGACAAAAGAAAATGATGTTATTTCTTGGCAAAAAAAAGAGATACCTGAGATTCAAAAAGACTCATTGTGAGGTAGTGTTATGCTCTATTTGTAAAAAATAAGCTGTATTTAATGTACCTTTCGCTCACCAGGTCAACAACACAAACCAATTCCTCACACATCACCAAACCCAATCCTCCCGTCATGAAGTTTTTCGTCTCCAACTTTCCTTCCTGCATGTGCTAAACATCAATAATTCGTAGTCGTAAAGGAACTTGCTTGGTAATTAATATGTGTATGTAAACAACGTAACTTTTAGAAAATTTACATTTACGAGAGTTTAAAAGTATTACAATCGGTTATTCCAGAATTTCAGAATTCGGAAGTCAAAGTATTTGACAGGTCTCCCGCATGGCGTGGATGTGATGTATCAAAAGGAGGTATACATGTGCTGCCTGCTTGCCAACAACAACTTTTGCCACCAACAGAAGAATAGATTTTTGCGAAATATCTGTGATATACACTTCAAAGTTTAAGCCAAATTCCGGATTAACCTTAAAATCTGCGTTTTGAATCCAGGGAGAATTTTATGAACCATCACAATGTTTATATATATAGTAATTGATTGTTACCCATTCGTCCAACCCCGTTTGCCATTTTGGCAGGAAGCATAATGGAAAACAGAGTATTACACATATTGATTGAAATAAAATTTGTGCACTTTATCTTCTCATCGAAATATCTATATGATTCCTATAGAATAACATTATAATCCTATGGAATAACATTGCTGTTCTGCTAATGATGTTAATGCTTTTGTAAATAATAGAGGATTTATACTTACAATTAATTAATTTTCATGATCTTTTCTAGACTATGGACTCATTCAACGACATAGAGGTAGCAATGTCACAAGTGATAAGCTCTATATCAGACTCAATGGAATTAGAAGCAGAGCTCAGAGAATTGATGGCAGAAGATTCTACTAAGGGCAATTCTGGTGAAGGCGGAGTGAATCAAAGCTTGGAAGGTTTGTATCTAAGCTGTGGCTTTTTGTTTTTACTTAATTACTTGAATATAAAAAAACAATAAATTCATTTGATTGGCAGTGCGATATGGTCGATGAATAATGAAGTAGAAGTCAGCAAGAATTTTGCATAATTACATTTATAAATTAATTGATGAATGATAAATCAATTAGTGAGACTAAGAAATATAAATATTCATTAACTTTTTCATCAATAAATAAAAAGCATTTCATTATACTAAATTCTGACAATTATTACCGTTGCCGCTTACCTTACTATTCAGTATATACAGTCTAAAACAATTAAGTTAAGAATTACGATATATTATCTATTTTAACATTAGTTATACTTTTAATCGATCAGTACAAATTATTTGTCTTTTATTTTAGATAAAAAGGACGAAAAGACAAAACCCGAAAAAGAAAAGGAAGAAAAAGTGGATAAAGAAGTCATCAGCAAAATAAAAGAGACAGATGAAGATGCAGACTTCCATGCAAAAATGGAAAAGAGACTCAAGAATCTACGACTTGTTCCAGAAAATTCTTAAAACGTTTTCTCAATGTTGCAGATACTAAATATATTACATAAATTAAAAAGCATAATGTAACCATTTAAATTCATCTTTCATACTGATGATTCTTCTTCAATTGTGACTATCATATCTGTGGATCTTGATGTTTGTGATTCACATCCCCCCCAGAAACCCCGACAAGTTTAGTCTTGTTGCTGGAGCTGTTCTGCACAATCTCTGGAGTATAATGCGTGATGTTCTTTCCTAGGCTGTCCTCTACTGGCAATGTTACTAAAGTGTCATAGTAGTAAACCCAGGAAGGTCTTGTTACATTAATTCACAAAACCAAATATCTAAAATCATCTGTTTGGCTGTCTGTAAAACTCTTAAAATATATTTTTACCATATTCAAATCATCTTTCGATCTTACATATTGATAATGTAAAGATTTTTTTTTCTCTTGATCTCAGCCGCAATTTGAAATTGTGATTTTATTGGTTGCTATTGACTGTTTTAATAACTATTCAATGTTATGATTATGTATGCAACATTAACATTTATTATCGATGTTTCTCTGGCACAGTAGTGTCAGTTCGCTTTTGCTTAAAAAATATATGAGGAGGTCAACAGCAAAAATGCAACTCTATCAAAGTCATATCACGGAAAATTAAATAAATTTAATACTAATTACTTATTCTAATACTTTTTTTATAACTATGTGAATTTAAATGATCTGTTATAGATATTTATTTAAGACAATTTTGGCATAAATATGTTTTATATTAATACAATACAAGTGATTCATTTACATCGTATGGCCTTTTTGCTTTTGACTCCTGTATACATATACATATGAATACTAATTTATGAGATGCCTTTATGATATTATAAGCCGCTATGTAATTGAAATATAATGGAAAAAAATCAAACGGCACTCTGAGAGTGAGAAAAAATATATTTGTCAAGAATAATGCCTAATATATATTTTAATATAAATATTTACTAAATTTGGTGTCAAAAATATTGTTTTGATTTTATTTTAAGATATTAATATCAATACTGTCGATAGGCATATGATGAAATTTTAATACAATGTAAATGACATAATAAATATATATGAAATACTATTTGTAGTACAATTTTGTAAATATTTTACTTAATTTTTATAATAAAAAGAATCTCTTTGCAATGAAAAATATTTTATTTCATCTATTAATTTACTTCAAGATAACATTTGGAAGATTTTCACTATATATTATTATAAAACAAAAGATAAAAAATGTACTGGTAAACATAAATTGAAATAAATTTGCCTGTGACTTCTGTAAAGTGAATGGGTATGGGAATATTATATATCAACAATGTTGTATAATACATAAAAAGAGTTCAGCAAATAATATCCATTCAGATAAAAATATTAGATATGTACATGATTTACTAGAGAGGCGGTATACAAATAAATGAACAAAGTACTATAATATGTAAAAATGAAACGTGAAAGAAAATTTAAATAAATGCAGAAAACAGTACGGCAGGTTGTGTTTTTTTAATTTTACCCGCTATCTTGGAAATGTGTTTTAAAAACAGGGTAACACATCTAAAGCACTAATAAGTTATCTAATATTTTTAACAGGTATAAAATGTAATATAAAAAACAAAATGCAGGTAATCTCTTTGCGTAATACTTAAAGCTTTGCTTTTGTAACAGTTTAGACTGATGTACCAGTTGTATCACATATTTTTATGAATTAACAGGATGAAGTTATTAGTAGTATGATATTTACAGTATAACGATGATTAGGGAATGTTACATGATTTATTAAATATTTGTCATTTTATATATATGTCATGTCATTGGACTCTCGAACTGTATCTCAACATTAGTTAAAATGGGAAATATTTATGATCTTTCCAGAAGGGTACAGCGACCATTCTCTTGTTGAGATTGAAGGCGTCTATTTTGGAAATCTCCTCTTGGGTAAGTGAGAAATCGAAGATGTCAATATTTTGGGCAATGCGGGATGGAGTCACGGACTTCGGAATCACAATGCAGCCGCAGTCGATCTATAATATTTTTTAAGAATTAGGTATATGTATTTATTATAACATAATATCATTTATAATGAGATGAGCAACCATATGCGGACTTGCAAATAGTATATTTCACATTTATAGGAATTAAAGCACACAAGAGTTAGGAAAATTTATTAAGACTTCTTATTTTGTGTTGTAAATACTTTCACGATTGAAAAATTCATTTTTCCATAAAATAATCAATTCGCAACGATATTGATACATTGATTCTGGTGATTTTTAATTAATACACAAGATTTTTAACGTGTGTAATTTGTTTTGGTTCATTCATTTCATTATAATAAAGAATTATGATTAGATTACTATTATGAACTTACGAGATATCTTAGTACCACTTGAGTGGTGGTCTTGTTGCCGTACTTTTCAGCAATACTTTTGAGAAGGGGGTCATCTAATCGAGGAGTTGGCGCGTTACTCGATGTCTTGGCCTCCGGCATTGATCCCAGAGGACAGTAAGCCGTTACGGCCACATCATTTTGCTTGCAAAAAGCAATGAGCTCTTTCTGTGTCAAGTTGGGATTTACCTGAGTAGAATTAATTTTAAAAAATTAGTTGTCATTTATGAACAACATTAAACTATTTATTTTGAAAGTTGAATTAAATTTATATGAATAAAATGATTTTATTGTACTGGCCATGTAAAAAGGATAGGGAATACACGACCACTGAAGAGCATTAATTAACTCTCCATCTCATACTTCAAGTTGATAGAATGCTGTGCAAAGAGTTAAATAATACCAATATGTGTGAAGGCAAATTTAATTTTAGAAAAATATTGTTTTTAATACAATTTTTGTGCTACCTCAAATTGATTGGTGACAGGTTTAATTTTGCAGTTGTCCAAAACCCTTTTGAGCTGCTCAATGGAAAAATTGGAGACTCCAATAGATTTAGTGAGCCCTAATTCCACACATTTCTCCATCCCTTTCCACGTGTCCAAATAGTCAACGTTATTAAACGTTCCATCATCCTGTTAAGCCAATTGAAATGACAATTATATTATTGTAAATGAATTCTTCATACTGTCGTTCATCAATTATTATTTTGATTGGATTGAACCGGCCTAACTAGTAGTCAATAATTACAAAACTGCAAAACGGAAAACTATAACTATAGTAAAGAATAAAGAGTACAAGTATAAAATACATGGTCTTTGGACCTGACTTGGCCACAAGTCTTTCACATAAATTTAAGCCTGGGCTGCCTCTTATTCAACTCAACAGGGTTACTGTATCCTAGAGGGCTGCTTAATATCATTTTCAGGGTGTATTCCGTGAAGATAAGCTGGCACTCAACCCCTGAACCATCTTTCCAAGATGAGGTATGTGATTAACATGCAAAATGATACAGAAAAGTTGAAGTTATATGAAGGAAGAAATGTTTGGATTGAAATATCTTGAAAATAGTTATACAGTCCTTTGTAGATTTAGATGGGCCAAAGGAGAATAATTAAATATTATATTTTTTAACAAAAATAATGAATGTCCTCAGTTACGAAGTTAAACACATGTTTTTTTGAGGTTATGAAGGCTCAAGACGCATACCCACCATTTTCTTTTTAAACAATGATTTTAAGATGATTTTGACTACAACTACTAATGCGCATAATGAAAACGATAAGTTTTATAATACCTTAACTCCGATAGGCCAATGAATAAGATAAAGATCGATGTATGTCAACCCCAACTTTGCCAATGACTCTTTCAATGTTGGTACCACCTTTGATTCTTCGTGGCAATTGTTCCACAACTAAAACAAATATGAAAATTTTTCTATAAACACACATATAGTTTTAGATTTATAGATAAAATTCTTGTAATTTAAATCAGATGTAACGTACTCACCTTAGTTGTAACAAATATGTCCTCACGTGAGGCAACACCAGTTGAAACACCATTCTGAATTCCAAAACCAACTTCTTCTTCATTATCATAAAAAGCTGCAGTGTCAATATGACGGTAGCCGCACTTAATGGCAGCTTCTACTGCTAGCTGGCATTCGTTATTCTGACTGCCTCCCCTCTGGAAATAATAATGCAAGAAGTGAAACTATAATATATATCAATAAATTCACCCTTGATATATAATAGTAGGCATTAATTAATATGGATTTAAGTAACTATAAGAATGATCTTTACTTATTTAATTACTTTATTCACCACATTGACATGATATGCATGAAGGCCTTTATGAGTGTAAAGGGAAGAAACTGAGAATTAATAATGTTTTAATTACTAATAGTTATAACTGATCAGTCAACATTAACAACTTGAATACGTATTCATTTTTAACTGATAACTTTTAATATTCTCAGAGGATTTAGCTGGAATCTTGTGTTTCATCATGTTAGTAATTTTTTCATTCATTTCATGTTTTCTTGACAGTGCATGATTAACCCCTTTTGTTAAATTCAGAAAATTGGAGAAAATAGACTTTGGATGTGGGAAAATTATTTAAAGCTAATATTGAATAAAAAGTGAGATAGTAATTGAACGAGTTGGACTTTATTTAATAAAAGTCACAGGATTAAATTCCTGAAATGAATTAAAAATCCCAGGATGCTTCTCTTTGTATTTAGATCCCGGACATGATAGCTTGAAAAATAATTTATGCAACTACCGTTAATATAAATTATACAAAAACATACTGTCATAGATTAGGTTATAAAGTATTTTTTACATTTTTTTTTTAGTTTTATTTGAAAAACAAAGAATCGAGGTTCCACTGTATTAAATTGCATATCATTGATAATACAGTATACTGACAACTCTCGATTTACTTCGCAACAGATTAGTAAGGATGAAAATATTTTTTACCAAAATATTGATTATCATATTAAATTCCTTAACCCAATGGTAAAGTGAATGAATTCCACATGAAAAAAATTGTGATGAACCGATACCCCAGCAAACCTGAATTTACTGAACTGATGTATTTTTATGCCATGCTATGAACATTTGAATAATAATATGTTATATCCACAATATGTAAACTGAGTAAAATTGATTGGAGTTCTTTCATCTTACATCGTTACATCTTTTTGGATTACAGTAATGTAATGAATAATTTTAAATTAAAACCGTTCAGGTGAGGATGTTAAAGGTTACTCTTAAAACAAACCTCTTGCGGAGTTGTTGCAGTCATCGATGAAGGTAATGCTGTTGAAGCACCATCAGAGAGATTGAATTGGAGCTAGCTCAATGGCAGGCCATGAAATTAAAATTGCAATAACTTTGATGTCACATTTTTATACGTAACGAAGATGTTATTGTTTAGATTCCTCTTTATATTTAGCTTACAAAATATATAATACATTGATTGGTGATTACATATTACATATGAATACAATTTTTATTTATTTTAAAATAAAATTTATATCTTGCTCATGATAAACATTTTTTACTCTAAGCCAGTACTCAGAAACTGCTGTGCCACGAGACGATGCTGGGTGTGCTGTGGCACATTTCTCTAATATCAGAAATTGCAGCACCATACCAGCACCATTCTTACTTTTCTTATTCGTGGTGTGCCGTGAAAGATAAAAGTTTACAGAGCACTGCTCTAAGAAAATGATGTTAAGTTAACAAAATATAACTTGATGACGATAATGTGATACTTTTTAAAATATTGTATAATATTATAATAATATAATATGTATAATGTCTACCCGGTAGCATATAGGTTAGCGTGCGTGCCTCACAATTGGAGAATGCGAGGATTCCCACATCTGTTAGATTTTCAAAAATCAAAAAATGCAGGACACGATGCCGAAAATGTAAGACTGAAACATTCGATTGAGCAAATGTCTAACAATCAACTAATGTGAAAAAAAATTTATCAAGACATATCTTCACATCGCGGAAATTCATATACTCCACTTTCGGAGCGGATATCTTTACACTATACTCTACTTTTATAACGAACTTGGTTACATTATATATATATATGTATATATATAGAATTTATTATGCATTTAAATAGGACATTAATTATCTTAATTACTTATTATGTAACAAATGATATCACACAGAAATAGATAACAGTAAAACATGGTGATTAATGAACTACGGGATCCATAGAAATATATCATACAATATTTTATCGAAATAATCAATAGTGTGTAGCATTAAGGTTGATTATATTATAATATATTCAAATAACCTTGTTCATTACAAGCATGGTCATAGCAGGAACACGGCATCAGTAAGCAATAACATACTAAATTAAAAATCTCAGACATAAGATCATACAGCATCAAAGAAAATGACAAAAACGAACAGTTATTTTATAGTTTGATTCAGACAAACTTGTGTGGTGTTTAAGATTATGTCTAAGTTTTGGGACACTATGTTTTTCTGGGAGTCACCTACTTCAGATTATAATATGATAATAAGCAATCCACATTGTTTATAAATTTTAATTAGTAAGAATATTTTCTAAAGAAGCAGATTCATCAAGAAGTGAAACAGCATAAGTCAAGTCAGCAATCACAGTGGTTCGGTACAAGATGAGACAGCATCCAATACTATTGGTGAATGGAATACAAATGGTGTTTAACAAGAGAAGTACACATATTTGTAAATCATTGCTGTTTACGTCTGATAATATAGTAAAATCAGATGAAATGTCACATAAGAAAAGTCAACATGCTTTGGAAGTAATGCTAGATGAAAAACTTACAGCGTATGTTCCCAGCCCGATAACTGGAATTTCCTTTCCGTTATTCAGTTTTATTGTGGAAGCCTTTGCCATTTTGATTTCTGAAAAATATGATGCAATTAAAAAGTGCTTTGAGTTCGGTTTCATACATATTCACAATATTAAAAGGAAGGAAGAAGAAAAGGAGGAAAAGATACACTTAAAGCATTGCCTGTTTTAATGCTATTTATTGGAAAATAATTAAAACTGTTATGTGGCAATTGCTCCTACCTCTATTGAGATGAATATTTGAGTTACGAGCAATTACCACATGATATCTTTGATAGGTATTTGGTAATAAATGGTGTTAAAAAGGTTTTTGTATTTTTTTTAAATAAGAAGTGTTGACAATAAGCATTCGATATTTAAAACAAAATACGTAGGAAATCGAGACAAGTTTATTGCACTCATAGCTGACATTTTTACATCACCTCAAAAGTTGTTGTCAACTGTGGAAGAATTAAAATTTTTAGAAACACTATTGAAATTTGTTGCTGTTTTTATCATTATCCAAATGAGCAAAGACACTGCTTTAATTAATGTTTAAAAGATTAATTTTTAGTAACACAAAAAGACTATATAAGTGGGATATTTTCAAAGTGAACTTGTTCCACTAAGTGAAGTGGAAATGTAAGAGAAGATTTTGAACAAGTATTTTTTGCATAAAACAACCATTTAGCATGCAAACTAGTAGAAAAGATCAATTTCAAAACTGTTGAAAACAAAAATAAACATTGAAAAACATGATATGTGGTTAGTTGATATAAAATAATATGTGTTACATGTTTGACACAGTGGAATAAGTTCACTTTAGAAATACCCTCTCATATGATAATAGTCTTTTACTAATATGTTATCTTTATCTAAAACACTACCTTGAGTACTGAACTTCACTACAGTATAGCTGTGATTAAACTAATGTGATAATTTGAAATTTAATCAGTAGAGGATAACAAGCTAATATCTAGAAGTGGCCACTTATGAGACATAGCAAAATCTATTTTAACAGATTATGTATTAAGTGATAAGTGGACTTGAAATCGCAATATCTATATTCAGGAGATGCAAATGAGTGTACCTCTTCACTTGGCCAAGGCAAATGACTAATGAACAAGCAAACCAATGTCGCAAAATATTCCCACCTTTGCGAATTAAACTTCATAAAGTAAACTTCAATAGATATCACGATGATTATCTAGGGCAGTTCAAGTTGTCTAATGCCACCGTAGTTGCAACAAAAATATTTTATATTATGGACAAATATTTGTTTTTTTTTTCTAATGCCAGCATCGTGTCGTGGCATATTGCTGTGCTACAGCACAGCGGTTGCGGGACACTGATATAGGGAGATGGTACCTGAAGTTTAGTCGAAGACGTCAAAATCAAATTTGCAGTACTGGATTTCGACATCGGCGTACTTAAAAGATATAATATGTACGACCATATTTAAGATAAAATATTAATTTCAACAAACTAAATCAATACAAGATGGTGAGACTGACATTATTGTATAAAAATTCTCCATCTCCATCTCACTCTAGGTCCAAGTCAAGCGAATGGCCAACAACCTATCCTTATAGAAATATCTTGACTAAACATCACACCAAAGAGACGGGGCGTGTATATAGGCTATTGGTTGTTTGTGGAATTGGTAATTTAGCTACTTATTTTTTTGCAAAACTTAGAATTGCCAATTTTATAGGTTATATAATGACTTACCGCAAGTATGTAACACTGCACCACGCGAATTAAGTAATTTAACTTAATTTAAAAAATATGTACGTTCGTTGATAGTAACAATTGATTAGCAATTGGCTGTAATCTTATTTTAGGAAACAATGTTTGTATACTAAATAACTATGTATGTTGATATTCCGAAAGATGGACAAGTTTTTGACATTTAAAAAACTTGAGCTGCCAGCTAAGACAAAAAATCATTTAATGTAGATGTCTTGACTGCCGGTACCAGCATATGCTTAGTTACCACCAATATTTTAACAATCTTTTTCCTATTAAAACTGAATAATCGTCTTCATTTCGTTTTGCTATAAACACTTTTGTGTGAAGCATATAGCCGCCTTCATTGGATTTTTTTTATCACCCACTAACCGCTTAACATCCTTGCCAGCATTATTTAATTTTGCTAAGTACATTCTATGGATGGTACCTAATACTCTTCCAACCGCTGGCATTCCATCAATCAAATAATAATTAAGCAGTATTCGAGCGTTCTAAATGCATCTGTAGTACGTGTACATGTTTCCGTGCTCTATATTTTACATATATTTTATTTAACTTGTTTTTTTTCCATTAAAGTTTGATAATAATTATTTCTCCGGTAGCGTAATTGGCAGCTTGCGCGGCTAACAATCTGAAAAATTCAGGTCCGATTCATCATCGGCTAGATTTTAAAAAATCCAAAAATGCAATGCTGAATGCTCATTGAATTAAGCAACTCTGTGACAAACGATTCTCGTGAAAAATAATCTGTCAAGAGTTTCATAATAATAATTCAACAGAATACAAAAAAATACAATATTATTGTGGTTAGTATTAATAAAAATTGATACAGATTTGCTACATGATATTACTATTTTAAATCAAACTGGCAAGTGTCTATATACATACTTTGGATATATTCATGGAATCATTTATTTCACCCACTTTTTGTTGATCCAATAATTTCAATATCTTTTATAAAAATGCCGCTTTCAAAACTTTTTTGATAATATATATCTACTTTCATGAATATGGTAGCACTCTGGTAACATTGTTTTCGAAAATGTCTATGGGCTTAGTCGTCGGAAATGTCAAAGCAACGTTTTATAACGTTATCTATTCGGTGCAGAACGCTTTTACGAGTAAACTATTTAGTGTAACTGCATAATTCATCATACGCACTGTACCAAGTACACTCTCATTAAATGGGGCCACTAAAATGTCAGTAGACTAAATGAATGCGGTGTTTTGTAGCGATTTCGTGTGGATTCCCTAACACATAACCTAAGAACTTGTTATTTTCCGCTTTATGTGAGTATTTAGTTAAAAATATCATAATTTGAAGTTAAGTTAAATCCGAGAGGTGTTCGAAATTTTTCATATTTGTTAGACTATCTCTATGTTATAATTGTATTTATAAATAATCTATTACATAGACGAAACTCTTCCATACTTAAGTAAAATATGCTACAAATGAACTCCACGAACTATCAGATATAAAGATCTTGGGTAAAGGTGAAGTTAGTTGTGAATTTTTTCGCAAATAAAATATCAAGTTGGCAGTACCAGTCACATACAGTACACATACACTTAAATTATTCAATATCAATTGTTAATACAGTTTGTCTCTCTAAAACAACACTGGAATCAATTGTTTAAACTAAATGTTGCCTTACTAAAATACAGGAGGATCTTTTTAACCTAACCATTGATATAACCATAACTGATCGGTTTCTGATATTTTAATAAACAACAGTTTACAATTTTTGTCTTTTATGTTTTTAATAACATCGTCATTTGTTAATAATGTCTACTTGTTTTAGTATTGAATTAAAAAGTAATAAAACAAGTACTACATAGTTTTCATTTTTTTTACTTCTGCGTTTACTGGTCTTCAAAATACAAAGTGTTGCATCATGCATTCTTTCTTTACATCGATACGGGTATTCAAAAAAAATTTCACAGCAGCAGGCGCAACCTGCCACTGGGAAAGATTTTTGGAAAATGACTGGTCTCTGCGTCGTGTGCATGCGTTATCTGAAACATTAAACTGTGCAAGTGTATGTATGAGTAGTGCTGCCAATTTAATTATGTATTTGGGAAAATTTTCTTGACTGAGACAGCTAAATTTCACTTTTACAGGATCTTTTTTACTACTTTCAAGTGTATGCATTCAACTTGTATAGATATTATATTTCAGAAACTCACATATAAATTTTTATAATTGTACAACCACTATATTCATTTATTTATTCATGATGGGAATTAGGTTTCCTGGTAGATAGATCTCTTCTGTTAACGAAACTTTTGGCGATAGTCATTATGATGAAATGTTATGTATTGTATGTGTAGGAAGACCAAAGTAAACTTTTTTAGCACAAGTAAGAGGTTTATGTAATACACATACAACTAATGATATGATGTGACCTAAAAATTTATAGCATTACTGTTATAATCTGGATATTGGATAATATTTATAAAATTAATCAAATGTTTTCTTTTCATTTCCAGTTTGTCAGGTAATCAAAAGGCTTTAAGACAAAAGTGAAAGATGTCTTCGCAGTGTCTCTCTCGAAGAGAAGTGGAAGACCTGCGTCCGTCCTTGGACAAAGCCATTTACCGATGTTTAGGTTATAGCGATTCTTCATTATTGTCCACAGCTTCTTCTTGTCTCACTAATGGGTATGTATGAATAGTAGTCAGATTATCTTATATCCCTTGATCATCATTATAGCTGGAAACTTATGTATTCCAAAATAAATTTTGTTTCCAAATGTTACACCTATAGTGGGGATATAATTTGCAGTATTTCTTTATGGTGTATTTAAAAATCAAATTGAGGACTCTTGTGAGTATATTATATAATAACGAAAATAAATGTCCAATGTTTTTAGTTATGACCGCCGTAAAACAGCTGATAAACTGTCTTCAATATTGGACTCCAAAAAAGCAGCAAGGCTTGCTGAAAAGATACTGCAGTTGGCGGATGACGCCCTTTCGGCTTCTTCACAAAACAAATCCAATACGACTAGTAGTAGCAGTAGTCAAGCAACCAGTCGTAAAAGATCTCACCAAGATGCCACACAGTCAGGAAGCAACGACAGTCGTCACAGATCCTCTCATCTCAATGAACGGAGTGAAGGAAAGAGACCAAAGGGAGATAGTAATACTGAGAGTGCTAAGGTCGTGAGGGGAATAAACAGTCATTTTAATGATGATAAAGGATCAAGAAATAATAAAAACAGCAGGGAAGATCCTAAGAGAGAAAATGGTGCCTCCAAAGATATAGGCAACAATAAAGATTATGTAAGTATAATCATCATATTTTTCAAATGTGAAAATGCATGCAAAAATTATGATGGGTTAGCATTTTAATAATAATAATAGTAGATTAGCATTTGGGGGGCATTTTGGCGGTCTAGGGGGGGTGATAAGGCATTTGGTGGGTCCTGGCTCCTGATAGAAGAAATAGATAATTACATAACCTGAGCTAAAAAAAATTAGTATTTTTTTTTAAGCAAGTTGGGAATATATGGTCTAGAGCAGTGCTCTGCATCCGCTGTGCAGTTCTTTGCGGCGAATTTTTAGAAAAAACGTCAAGTGTGCCATGAATAAAAAAATGTTACAGAGCCCTGGTCTAAATTATTTGAGTCATTGAGTTACAAATAGCACTCTAGATTCTTGATCAGCGGTAAAGGTAACATTCAGCATCCGAAATTAAGTAGGCAGCAAAATGGTTAGCTTCTAACATTAAGTTGGCAGCACTGCACTCATTATTGGTACATTCATCATTATTCAATTCAATAATTATTTTACTACAATTCCTTACTTTTTATTGGATTTATCGTATTTACTGACACTAGACATTAATTTACATTTGTACACAGGTGGAAATAATGTTTGTGTAATTTGTAAATGTTTTTAATATAGGGCCCTGAATATCCCCCCGATCATAGTGTACTGCCATTGGATTCTGTGGGGGCGCAAATGGCTGTGCTGAGTGCTGATAGGATTCGACTCATGATGGTTACTGCTCAAAAAGAAATTGAAGAGAGGAAACGGGCCCTCATAGCCCTCAAAGGAGAGGATGCAAAGTTAGTTTTTTTCCTTTGTATTGTTTTCTTCATGGTTGCCAGATCACAATGATATTTAGTACCAGAGTGTAAGCAAAGTGGTGTTACCTTGTTCAGTTACTTTTATTATTAGCGTCCCATTATAGATGGTATGGAAAATTATATATTTATGTCAAAAATATTTTTAGTTGTAGTCCCAGTACTGCATGAAACAATAGCAATTAACCATATCTGTCGGTTTATAAAATTAAGTTTTGAACATATATTTTGACACGTTTGTGCAAATAGCATACCATAGATGTTCATCACCAAAGTAATAAAAACGTGTTGTTATATGATTATGAATTTGTTTCAGAGCTCCAACAAACCCCAATGTGGCTGCTGTGAGCGCTGCCCGAGCGGCGGCAGCTCAAATCAAAGTTCAAATCCTTCCTAATTCGAACAGTTCCAATAATTCATCAATGCCTCCGCCTGGAGTTATAAAACCTGTACTCTATTCACAACCAAGTAAGTTATTTAAAAAAAATATATCCTTTTAGATGTATAAATACAAATGCAAACCCTATTCGATTGAGTCTGAGTTGAGTGAATGGGTAATGGTCGACCAATGTAAAAATAATCTGTCAAGATCTCCATATGAGTCTTGTGACATATACCAAATACTTTTGATGTGAATTTATGTTATATCATGTGTTACATGGATTGATTAACACAAATTATGTATAACCTTTAATTATAGCCACTACAGTGTCCAGTCGGGAAGATTATGAAAAACAGAAACGCATGGCAGAGTTGCAGGCCAAGATCCAATCAAAACTGGCTGGTACAAGATTTGATACAGCCACTGCTGGTGAGAGACCGCGGCCTCTGATTCTGGACACTGAGGGCAGAGCCGTTGATCATACCGGCAGGCAAGTTATGATGGCACAGCATCTGCCTACCTTAAAGGTAATTTTTCATTTCTTTCTATTACTATGATTAACCGCCCTACCTTTAGGTAAATTTCCGAGAAATGTGCAAAAAAAAATCACA